>PVKP010003155.1:0-112249 GCA_004027715.1 Plecturocebus donacophilus | reverse complement strand
AAGTTCTCGTGTTGTGTTTTTCAGTTCCATCAATTCACTTATAGTCCTCTCTAAGTTGTCCATTCTCGTTAGCATTTCTTCAAATCTTTTTTCAAGGTTCTTAGTTTCTTTGCATTGGGTTAGAACATGTTCTTTTAGCTCACAGAAGTTTCTTATTACCCACTTTCTGAAGCCTGATTCAGTCATTTCATCACACTCCGTCTCCGTCCAGCCTTGTTCCCTCGCTGGGGAGGAGTTGTGATCCATTGTTGGAGGAGAGGTGTTCTGGTTTCGGGTGTTTTCACCCTTTTTGCGCTGGTTTCTTCCCATCTTTGTGTATTTATCCTCCTGTCATCTCTGTAGTTGCTGACTTTCAGATTGGGCCTCTGAGTGGACATCTAGTTTGTTGATGATGAAGTTATTTCTGTTTCTTAGTTTTCCTTCTAACAGTCTGGCCTCTCTGCTGTAGGACTGCTGAGATCCACTCCAGGCCCTGCTTCCTGGGGATCACCTGCAGCAGCCTCTGCACTTTCACTGGGAGCTGCAATCCTGAGCTGCTCCTAAGCGTCCATCTTGGATCTCACCCCCATGTTTTACCTTTAAGGGTGAGTTTTTGTATAAGTTATAGAAGGTGGGCCAGTTTCAGTTTTATTACCTAGATTTTCTTCTGAGGTTTTTATAATTCTGGGTTTTACATTTAAGGGTTAATTTTTGTATAAGCTATAAAACGGGGTCCAGCTTCAGTTTTATTACCTAGATTTTCTTCTAGGATTTTTATAATTTTGGGCTTTATATTTCAGGGTTAATTTTTGTATAAGTTATACAGTTTCAGTTTTATTACCTCGATTTTCTTCCAGGGGTTTTATAATTCTGGGTTTTACATTTAAGGGTTAATTTTTGTATAAGGTATAAAAGGGAGTCCACTTCCAGTTTTATTGCCTTGATATTCTTCTAGGGTTTTTATAACTCTGGGTTTTACATTTAAGGGTTAATTTTTGTATAAGGTAGAAAAGGAGTTCCTGTTTCAGTTTTATTGCCTGGATCTTCTATGATTTTCATAATCCTGCGTTTTATATTTAAGGGTTAATTTTTGTATAAGGTATAAAAGGGGTCCAGTTTCAGTTTTATTGCCTAGATCTTCTACTAGGGTTTTTATAATTTGTCGTTTCACATTTAAGTTTAATTTTTGTATAAGGTATAAAAGTGGGTCCAGTTTCAGTTTTATTGCCTAGATTTTCTTCTACTGTTTTTATAATTCTGCGTTTTACCTTTAAGCATTAATTTATGTATAAGGTATAAAAGGGGGTCCAGATTCAGTTTTATTGCCTGGATTTTCTTCTAGGGTTTCTATAATTCTGGAGTTTTATATTTAAGAGTTAGTTTTTATATAAGGTATTAAAGGGGATCCAGTTTCAGTTGTATTGCCTAGATTTTCTTTTAGGGTTTTTATAATTCTGGGTTTTACATTTAAGGATTAGTTTTCGTATAAGGTATAAAAGGGGATCCAGTTTCAGTTTTATTGCCTAGATTTTTTTCTAGGGTATTTATAATTTTGGGTTTTACATTTAAGGGTTAGTTTTTGTATAAGATATAAAAGGGGGTCCAGTTTCAGTTTTATTGCCTAGATTTTCTCCTAGGGTTTTTATAATTCTGGGTTTTACATTTAAGGGTTAATTTTCGTGTAAGGTATAAAAGTGGGTCCAGTTTCAGTTTTATTGCGTATATTTTCTTCTAGGGTTTTTATATTTCTGTGTTTTACATTTCAGGGTTAATTTTTGTATAACGTATAAAAGGGGGTCCAGTTTCAGTTATAATGCCTAGATCTTCTTCTAGGGTCTTTATAATTCTGGGTTTTTCGTTTAAGAGTTAATATTTGTATCAGGTATAAAAAAAGTGTCCAGTTTCAATTTTATTGCCAAGATATTCTTCTAGGGTTTCTATAATTCTGGGTTTTACATTTAACGGTTAGTTGTTATATAAGGTATAAAAGGGGGTCCTGTTTCAGTTTTATTGTGTAGATTTTCTTCTATGGTTTTTAAAATTCTGAGTTTTACATTTAAGAATTAGTTTCTGTATAAGGTATAAAAGGGGGTCCAGTTTCAGTTTTATTGCCTAGATCTTCTTCTAGGGTTTTTACAATTTTAGGCTTTACATTTAAGGGTTAATTTTTGTATAAGTTATAAAAGAAGGTCCAGTTTCTGTTCCATTGCCTAGATTTTCTTCTAGGGTTTTTATAATTCTGAGTTTTACATTTAAGGGTTACTTTTTGTATAAGGGATAAAAGGGGGTCCAGTTTCAGTTTTATTGCCTAGATTTTCTTGTAGGGTTTTTATAATTCTGGGTTTTACATTTAGGGGATAAGTTTTGTATAAGGTATAAAAAGGCGTCCAGTTTCAATTTTATTGCCTAGATTTTCTTCTGTGGTTTTCGTAATTCTGGGATTTACATTTAAGAGTTACTTTTTATATAAGGTATAAAAGGGGGTCCAATCTCAGTTTTATTTCCTCGATTTTGTTTTAGGGTTTTTATAATTCTGGGTTTTACATTTAAGGGTTAGTTTTGTACAAGGTATAAAAGGGGGTCTAGTTTCAGTTTTAATGTCTAGATCTTCTTCTAGGGTTTTTATAATTCTGGGTTTTACATTTAAGTGTTAATTTTTGTATACATTATAAGAGGTGGTCCAGTTTCAGTTTTATATCCTAGATTTTCTTCTAGGGTTGTTATTATTCTAGGTTTTACATTTAAGGGTCAATTTTTGTATAAGTTATAAAAGGGGATCCAGTTTGAGTTTTATTGCCCAGATTTTCTTTTAGGATTTTTTTAATTCTGAGTTTTATATTTCAGGTTTAATTTTTGTATAAGTTATAAAAGTGGGTCCAGTTTCAGTTTTATTGCCTAGATTTTCTTCTAGGGTTTTTATAATTCTCAGTTTTGCATTTAAGGGTTAATTTTTGTAAAAGGTATAAAATGGCATTCAGTTTCAGTTTTATTACCTCGATTTATGTCTACTGTTTTTATAATTTTGGGTTTTACATTTAAGGGTTAATTTTTATATAAGGTATAAGATAAGGTCCAGTTTCAGTTTTATTGCCTAGTTTTTCTTCTAGGGTTTTTATAATTCTGGGTTTCGCATTTAAGGGTTAATTTTTGTAAAAGGTATATAATGGTATTCAGTTTCAGTTTTATTACCTCGAATTACGTCTACTGTCCTTATAATTCTGGGTTTTTCATTTAAGGATTAATTTTTGTATAAGATATAAGATAAGGTCCAGTTTCAGTTTTATTGCCTAGTTTTTCTTCTAGGGTTTTTATAATTCTGGGTTTTATATTTCAGGGTTAATTTTTGTTTAAGATATAAAAGGGGGTCCAGTTTCAGTTTTACTGCCTAAATTTTCTTCTAGGGTTTTTATAATTCTGGGTGTTATATTTAAGGGTTAATTTTTGTATAAAGTATAAAAGTGGGTCCAGTTTCTGTTTTTTTTGCCTAGATCTTCCTCTAGGGTGTTTATAATTCTCGGTTTACCTTTAAGAGTTAATTTTTGTATAAGCTATAAAAGGGGGTCCAGTTTCAATTTTATTGCCTTGACCTTCTTCTAGGGTTTTTATAATTCTGTGTTTTACATTTAAGTGTTAGTTTTTGTATAAGGTGTAAACGGGGTCCAGTATCAGATTTATTGCAGAGATCTACTTCTATTGTTTTTATAATTCTGCATTTTACATTTAAGGCTTAACTTTTGTATAAGGTATAAAATCGGGTCCAGTTTCAGTTTTATTGCTTAGATTTTCTTCTAGGGTTTTTATAATTCTGTGCTTTACATCTAAGCGTAAATTTTTGTATAAGGTATAAAAGGGGGTCCAGATACAGTTTTATTGCCTAGATTTTCTTCTAGGGTTTTTGTAATTCTGGATTTTACTTTTAAGGGTTAGTTTTTGTATAAGGTAGAAAAGGGGTTTCAGTTTCAGTTTTATTACCTAGAAGGGTTTTTACAATTCTCAGTTTTACATTTAAGGGTTAATTTTTGTATAAACTATAAAAGAGGGTCCAGTTTCTGTTTTATTGCCTAGATTTTCTTCTAGGGTTTTTATATTTCTGCGTTTGACATTTAAGGGTTGGTTTTTGTATAAGGTATAAAAGGGGGTCCAGTTTCAGTTTTATTGCCTAGTGTTCTTCTAGGTTGTTTATAATTCTGTGTTTTACATTTAAAGGGTTAATTTTTGTAGAAAGTATAAAAGGGGTCCAGTTTCTGTTTAATTGCTTAGGTCTTCTTCTAGGGTGTTTCTAATTCTGGGTTTACCTTTAAGGATTAATTTTTCTATAAGGTATAAAAGGGGGTCCAGTTTCAGTTTTATTACCTAGATCTTCTTCTAGGGTTTTTATAATTCTGAGTTTTACATTTAAGAGTTAATTTTTGTAAAAGGTATAAAAGGGCGTCCATTTTCAGTTTTATTGTCTAGATCTTCTTCCAGGGTTTTTATAATTCTGGGTTTTACATTTAAGGGTTAATTTTTGTATAAGGTATAAAAGCGGGTCCAGTTTCAGTTTTATTGCATAGATTTTCTTCTAGGGTTTTTATAATTCTGGGTTTTACATTTAAGGGTTACTTTTTGCATAAGATATAAAAGGGGGTCCAGTTTCAGTTTTATTGGCTAGATTTTCTTCTAGGGTTTTTATAATTCTGGGTTTTACATTTAAGTCTTTAATTCATCTTGAGTTAATTTTTTTATAAGGTATAAAATGGTGTCTAGTTTCAGTTTTATTGTCTAGATCTTCTTCTAGGGTTTTTATAATTCTGGGTTTTACATTTAAGGGTTATTTTTTGTATAAGGTATAAAAGGGCGTCTGGTTTCAGGTTTATTGCCTTGATTTTATTCTAGGGTCTTTATACTTCTCAGTTTTACACATCTGGGTTAATTTTTGTATAAGGTATATAAGAGGGTCCAGTTTCAGTTTTATTCTATAGATTTTCTTCTAGGGTTTTTATAATTCTGGGTTTAATATTTAAGGGTTAGTTTTTTGAATAAGTTATAAAACGGGGTCCAGTTTCAGCTTTACTGCCTAGATTTTCTTCCAGGGTTTTTATAACTCGGGGCTTTACATTTAAGGGTTAATTTTTGTATAAGGTATAACAGGGGGTCCAGTTTCAGTTTTGTTGCCTAGATCTTCTTCTAGGGTTTTTATAATTCTGTGTTTTACATTTAAGGGTTAATTTTTGTATAAGGTATAAAAGGGGGTACAGTTTCAGTTTTATTGCCTAGATTTTCTTCTAGGGTTTTTATAATTCTGGGTTTTACATTTAAGTGTTAGTTTTTGTATAAGGTATAAAATGGGGTCCGGTTTCAGTTATATTGCCTAGATTTTCTTCTATGGTTTTTATCATTCTAGGTTTTACATTTAAGTCTTTAATTCATCTTGAGCTAATTTTTTTAAAAGGTATAAAAGGGGGTCCAGTTTCTGTTTTATTGTCTAGCTTTTCTTCTAGGGTGTTCATAATTCTCGGTTTTACATTTAAGGTTTAATTTTTGTATAAGTCATAAAAGTGGGTCCAGTTTCAGTTTTATTGCCTAGATTTTCTTCTAGGGTCTTTGTAATTCTGGGTTTTTCATTTAAGGGTTAATTTTTGTGTAAGGTATAAAAGGGGGTCCTGTTTCACTTTTATTGCCTAGATCTTTTTCTAGATTTTTATAATTCTGGGTTTTACATTTAAGTGTTATTTTTTGTATAAGGTATAAAAGGGGGTATGGTTTCAGGTTTATTGCCTAGATTTTATTCTAGGGTCTTTAAAATTCTCGGTTTTACATTTAAGGGTTAATTTTTGTATAAAGTATAAAAGGGGGTCCAGTTTCAGTTTTATTGCCTAGATTTTCTTCTAGGGTTTTTATAATTCTAGGTTTTACATTTAAGGGTTAATTTTTGTATAAGGTATAAAAAGGTGTCCAGTTTCAGTTTTATTGCCTAGATTTTCTCCTAGGGTTTTTATAATTCTGGGTTTTACATTTAAGTGTTAGTTTTTGTATAAGGTATAAAAGGGGAACCAGTTTCAGTTTTATTGCCTAGATTTTCTACTAGGGTTTTTATAATTCTGGGTTTTACATTTAAGTCTTTAATTCATCTTGAGCTAATTTTTGTATAAGGTATAAAAGGGGGTCCAGTTTCCGTTTTATTCCCTAGATTTTCTTCTAGGGTTTTTATAATTCTGGGTTTTACATTTAAGGTTTAATTTTTGTATAAGTTATAAAAGAGGGTCCAGTTTCAGTTTTATTGCCTCGATTTTATTCCAGGGTCTCTATAATTCTGGGTTTTACATTTAAGGGTTAATTTTTGTATAAGTTATAAATGTGGGTCCAGTTTCAGGTTTATTGCCTTGATTTTCTTCTAGTGTTTTTATAATTCTGGATTTTACATTTAAGTATTAGTTTTTGTATAAGTTATAAAACACGGTCCAGTTTCAATTTTATTGCCTGGATTTTCTTCTAGGGTGTGTATAATTCTGGGTTTTACATTTAAGTCTTTAATTCATCTTGTGTTAATTTTTTATAAGGTATAAAAGGGGGTCTAGCTTCAGGTTTATTGCCTAGATCTTCTTCTAGGGTTTTTATAATTCTGGGTTTTACATTGAAAGGTTATTTTTTGTATAAGGTATAAAAGGGGTTCTTGTTTCAGTTTTATTGCCTAGATTTTCTTCTAGGGTCTTTATAATTCTCGGTTTTACATTTAAGGGTTAATTTTTGTATAAGGTTTAAAAGGGGGTCCAGTTTCAGTTTTATTGCCTAGATTTTCTTCTAGGATTTTTATAATTCTGGGTTTTACATTTAAGTGTTACTTTTTGTATAAGGTAAAAAAGGGGGTCCAGTTTCAGTTTCATTGCCTAGATTTTCTTCTAGTGTTTTCATAATTCTGCGTTTTACATTTAAGTCTTGAGTTCATCTTGAGTTAATTTTTTTAGAAGGTATAAATGGGGTCTGGTTTCCATTTTCTGCACACGGCTAGTCAGTTTCCCCAGCACAATCCACTGAACAGGAGATCCTTTCCCCATGGCCTGTTTTTGTCAGGTTTGTCCAGGATCAGATGGTAGTAGATGTGTGGCAGTATTTCTGAGGTCTCTGTTCTGTTCCCTTGGTCTATATGTCTGTTTGGTTCCATTATTATGCCGTTTTGGTTCTCATGCTTATAGTATGCTCATGCTTGTAGTATAGTTTGCAGTCAGGTAGTGTGATGCCTCCAGCTTTCTCTTTTTGCTTAGGATTGTTGTGGCTATATGGGGTCTTCTTTGATCCTGTGCAAAATTTAAAGTAGTTTTTTCTAGTTCTGTGAAGAAAGCCAGTGGTAGCTTAATGGGAATAACATTTAATCTGTAAATTACTTTGGGCCGTATGGCCATTTTTATGATATTGATTCTCCCTATCCATGAGGATGAAATAGTTTTCTATTTGCTTGTGTCCTCTCTTATTTCCTTTAGCAGTGGTTTTTAGTTCTCCTTGAAGAGGTCCTTAATATCTCTAGTTAGCTGTATTCTTAGGTATTTTATTATCTTTGTAGTAATTGTGAATGGCAGTTCTCTGCTTTCTATTGTTGGCATAAAGGAATGCTTGTGATTTTTGCATATTGATTTTGTATCCTGAGACTTTGCTAAAGTTGCTTACCAGTTTAAGGAATTTTGGGGCTGAGAAGATGGGGTTTTCTAAATATACAATCATGTCATCTGCAAACAGAGACAATTTGACTTCCTCTCTTCCTACTTAAATATGTTTATTTCTTTCTTTTGCCTGACAGCCCTGGCCATAACTTCCAATACTATGTTGAAAACAAGTGGTGAGAAAGGGCATCCTTGTATGTACCAGTTTTCAAAGGCAGTGCTTTCAGCTTTTGCCCATTCAGTATGATATTGGCTTTGGGTTTGTCATAAATAGCTCTTATTATTTTGAGATATGTTCCATCAGTACCTAGTTTATTGAGAGTTTTTAACATGAAAGGATGTTGAATTTTATCAAAGGCCTTTTCTGCATCTATTGAGATAATCATGTGGCTTTTGTCATTGGTTCTGTTTATGTGATGGATTATGTTTATTGATTTGCATATATTTAACCAGCTTTGCATAGCAGAGATGAAGCCAACTTGGTTGTGGTGGATACGCTTTTGGAAGTTCTGCTGGATACAGTTTGCCAGTATTTTATTGATTTTTGCATTGATGTTCATCAGGGATATTGGTCTGAAGTTTTCTTTTTTAGTTGTATCTCTTTCTGGTTTTGGTATCAGGATGATGCTGCTCTCATAAAATGAGTTAGGGAGGAGTCCATCCTTTTCAATTGTTTGAAATAGTTTAAGAATGAATGATACCAGCTCTTCTTATATTTCTAGTGGAATTCAGCTGTGAATCTGTCTGGTCCTGGGGTTTTTTGGTTGGTAAGTTATTACTGCCTCAATTTCAGAACGTGTTATTGGTCCACTCACGGATTCAACATCTTCCTGGTTTAGTTTTGGCAGGGTGCATGTGTCCACACTGGTTTAGTTTTGGGATGGTGTATGTATCTTCTAGATTTTCTAGTTTATTTGCATAGAGGTGTCTATAGTATTCTCTGATGGTAGTTTGTATTTCTGTGGGGTCAATGGTCTCCTTCATCATTTTTTTATTGTGTTTGATTCTTCTCTCTTTTCTTATTAGTCTAGCTAGTGGTCTATTTTGTTATTTTTTTCAAAAAACCAGCTCCAGATTCATTGATTTTTTTTTTAAGGATTTTTCATGTCTTCATCTCCTTCAGTTCTTCTCTGATCTTAGTTATTTCTTGTTCTCTGCTAGCTTTTATATTAGTTTGTTCTTGCCTCTCTAGCTCTTTTAATTGTGATGTTAGGGTGTCAATTGGAGATCTTTCAAACTTTCTGATGTGGGCATTTAGTGCTATAAATTTCCCTCTTAACACTGCGTTAGCTGTGTCCCAGAGATTCTGGTTTGATTGTATTTAATAAACAAATTATTTTTCTTTTATTGAGTTTGGGGAGGATATAAATTAATAATATATTTTTTTATTATCTTTTTACCATTTGTTTTTACATTTGGATTATAGGCTAGGTTTGGTGGTTCACACCTGTAATCCCAGTGCTTTGGGGGGCTGAGGAGGCAGGATCACCTGAGGCCAGGAGTATAAGATCAGCCTAGACAACATCGTGACACTGGGTTTATACAAAAAAAAATGTAAATTAGGCAGGTGTGATAGCATATGTCTGTAGTCCTAGCTACTTAGTAGACTGAAGTGGCAGGATTGCTCAAGCCCAGGAGTTTGAGGCAGCAGTGAGCTATGATTGTACCACTGAACCTTTGCCTGGGTGACACAGCAAGATTCTGTCTTTAAATAAATATATTAACTAAAATTTAAAAACCCAATTAGTTGGATTATGATGAACTATGTTGTAATTGTCTTAATGTTTCTTGTATTTGGGGTTCATTGTGCTTCTTGGATCAGTGAGTTTATTGTTTACCTCAAATTTGGAAAATTTCAAACTTACTTTCTTCAATTTTTTTCTGTCTGTCTCTCCGTACTTTGACCACTTCACTTACAAGCATATTAGACCACTTGAAATTGGTTCATAACTGATAGTCCATTCATTGTTTTAAAAAATTTATCCTTTATTTTTGTTTTATCTTGATAGTTTCCATTTTTATGTCATCATAGTTACCAATGTTTATGTCTGCAATGTTGCATTAATGTCATTAATCCCATCCAATATATTGTACCCTCACACATTTTAGTTTTCACTTCTAGAAATTCAATTTTTGTCTTTCTTATAAATTCCACGTCTATACTTAATATTTGAACATATGTAATAATTATATAACTGTTTTATGTCTTTATTTGCTAATTGTAATATCTGTGTCGGTTCTGACTTTCAGTTGATTTTTCCTCTCATTACATATCATATTTTCATACTATTTGCCAGTTTTGTAATACTTTATTGAATTCCTGACATTGCAAACTTTACTTTGTTGGGTGCTAAATGTTTTTTGATTCCTGTAAGTATTCTTGAGCTTTGTTCTCTATACAAGAGTAATTTATTTGGATACTGTTGGAGCTTGCTCTTAAGGTTTGTTAGGCATGACTAGAAAGGTGTTTCAGCCTAATTATTTCCTATGACTGAAGATACATTAGTGTGCTTGACTCAGTGTCCCATGACACATGAGATTTGTCCAGTTTGGCTGGTGGGAATGGGTGCTATGTCGAGCCTTGTGTCACTTCTAGGCACTGTCATCTTTGGTCTGTTTAGGTACTTTTTTCCTTCATCTTTGGGTGGTTTCTCACTCACAGGCACCAGCATCACTCTGCTGAAGACATGTAGGGGTTTGCTGTTGGTCTCCGGAGTTCTCTCTCTGTGAGGCTCTCTCTTCTCCAACACACAGTCCCACATACTCTCAGCTCTGTTGCTTCAACTCAGAGAACCTGGCTCTGCCTGGGTTCCGCCTCCATATACTATGACCTGGAAATGCTCTTCAAGGCAATAAGATGGGGAAATAACAGGGCTCACATCATTTCCCCCTGTCTCTCAGGGATCATTGTTCTATATTGCTTGATGCTAGTGTTTTGATAACTTTTATTTCATGTTTTGTCAATTTGTTTATTTTTCAGGTTGTGTGGTAATTCTGTTCTCTGTCACTCCCTCATAGTTGGAAGTGGATGTCCCTAAGTGTATTCATTTTGCTTCTAAATGATAAGTTTGTAAGCCTCAGAATTCTAAGTAATGAATAAAATATTCCCACAACAACTGTTATGTCTAACGAATCATGAAGACCCATATATTCCTTTGTAAGATACTTCAAATAAAAAAACCTAAAAACAAAAACAAAACAAAAAAAACTGATGGCTGCAACTAGAATTGGTTTTTTTGTTGTTGTTTAAGGAGGATTGCTTTGAGTAAATATTTCTCACTTTGCCTTTTTTTAAATTGCTTTTTAAAATATGTTGTAATACTATTCTTAAGTATCTGTATTTATTAAAGCACTAGATATTAACTTTGATCTTTCATTGCCAACTTAAAGCTCTTCTCAATAGACTACAGAGATTAAATTCATAAACTATTGGTTTTACACTTTATTCTTTTTTAAAATTTAGGATCCTTCTCTCTAAACTTAATTTTAGAAAAATATTTGAATCATTTTAAAGCACAATAAAGCAATGGCAATATTTTATAATAACACATAATTTTTGAGTGGAGAAAACATACTAATTTAAAAACTTCAAATCAATTGCTTAGACTATATCTGCAGGTAAAATGAGCTACTTGGCCTGAATTGACTGCTCAGTTGTTTCAAAATCCCTGAAAATTCAGTTAAATTGGTTAGGTCATTACGTAGTATGAAACTGGCAGACTGTTTAATCAAAAATGGTTAAATAGGCTGTACATGGAGCTATAACATGAATCTGGGAATAGTAGTCTCATGTTGGATGCTCAGGGTACTAGAAAGAACTAAGAAAACGTTTTTGAATCTTTTTTATTCTATAACTATGCTGTTTTTCATCAAAGGACTTTGAAGTTACCATGGTATTAATCTCCTTAAATCTAAGGTGTCTGTATCATTAGAGGAATGATACTGGCTACTTGCAAATTGTCCATGGCATGCATTATACACATAGTAGTAAATGAGAGGAAATCACAACTAGAACTTAGAATTATCCCACTTGTATAATAAATAGAACACTTGTTACAACTGAATTAAACACACACCAGCAAGAAACTGGCCCAATCTTTACTCAAGGACCACTGAAAAGCTTAGAGAATTCAAATGACATTCAATAAATAGATTAATATATCCATGCTAGATTTACAAAGTATACCTCAGTACGTTTTGTCACTGAAAAGTCAATAAGCATTACAGTACCAATAGACCGGCTTAAAACTTCTTACTCATAGTAAAAATGGAGGTTTCTGCTTAGGATGTTATTTGGGGGATTAAAAGACTTAGGCAAAGCTCAACTGGAAAGAATAGTATAGTTTCTTCGAAATCTTGCAGATTAAAGCTGAGTTGACAGTTGCACATTCACTGATTTGGTTTCTTTCCTAACTCTGAATGGTTTTACTAAGAAAGAAGAAAGCAGGCCAGACTGAGCCTGAGAAAGTAAGTATCATGATATAAAATGAGAACTTAGGTAAAGGTGAGGGTAAATGACTATCCAACTATGATATCTCATAGATCCAAATAATTTGAAAATTAGAAAATGCAACAGCCAGCTCCTACATTCCCTAATGTTACAGATATCCTAGGAAGTGAAGTGACTTCACAGGAAGACAGGATAAAAGTCCACCCAAGCAGATCTATTGTTAGTAGTTCTCAAAGACTTACCAGGTAGATCATCAAATTTGTGGACACTGATAGATCCTCCTCCCTGAGGCTTAACGGCGTTTCTAAAGGTGAGAGAGACGGGCTGTGGCTGGCAGCAAGCAGTGCTTCTTTCCGCCTCTACATAGTGGCTGGCACTCTTTCTCTCTTCCAAGGGACTTTGCTGGGAAAGCTACACTGCTTCCCACCACTGTAGATCTAATGTTTCAAAGAAGCACAAAGTGACTGATGCTTCCAAAAGAACTTCTTGATTTCTTAGACTGGGGAAGGGAACTTAGGAGCATGGTTAAGAGCACTGACTTAGGTGTGAATCACCCTGATAGTTGTGTGAAATTGTATGAGCTATTTCACTTCTCCAAGGGTTGATTTCCTTATGTGAACAAACATAATAATTATTCCAGTTTCATAATACTAAATAAAGAACAATCACATGTAAGGTGCACAACCCAGTATCTGTCAAAAAATATTTTCCATTGTCACAATAAAATAGGATTGCCCGTCTCCTATGTTTCCTTTCCTGGAAAAGCATTGTTGTCTGTAGACCCTTATTATACTCTAGATTCAAATGGGGGGAAATGATGTTTTTTATAGATTAAAAATTTATTGAGGCAGCCATGGAAATTATTGTCATGCATCAAGTGTTAAGTATTGTAAACATATCATGATGGAATCAATACCATGTTATTACAAACTTCTTTCATATTTATCTGAGGTCATAGGTTTCTCAAAGGACTGTGGGCTTGGAAATAGAGCGTCAATGGAGCTTCAGTACCAGTGCAGTGGTGATGGCAATGACCCATAACAACCTGGAATTGGGGCCAGGAGTCATGTCTCCTACCTGTAATCCCAGCACTTTGGGAGGCCGGGGGCGGGGAAGGGTGGTGAATCACCTGAGGTCAGGAGTTAGACACCAGCCTGGCCAACATGGTGAAATCCCATATCTACTAAAAATACAAAAATTAGCCAGGCACGGTGGCTCACACCTGTAATCCCAGCTACGTGGGAGGCTGAGGCAGGAGAATCACTTGAACCCAGGGGGCAGAGGTTGCAGTGAGCCAAGATCATGCCACTGCACTCCAGCCTGGGCTACAAGAGCGAAACTTCATCTCAAAAAAAAAAATAGAATCTGGAATTCGGTAAAATGTCTTTCTCCACTTCTTTATCCTCTGCTAGTTCTGTCCTGCAGACCCTGGCCAACCGAAGGATGAAATGAGTACTCAGAAACAGATACGCAGTGTAATAATAGCTAGGGGACTGCCTGGCTCTAGCGGCCAAAGTGCAGCAGCCTTTAGAAGCTGGATCTGCTTGCTTTTATTCAGTGCAGGCATAATGCAGAAAGCCTGTAGCAAACACAACCTGTAGGTAATTAACATTTATTGTTCCCCTTTCAGAGAACAGTCAGTCACACTGATCAAAGGTCAGTTACTGGTCAACATAAGTAAACAAGCCTGTTTAAGATAAATTCCCCTACACTCCCTTGTACCTATTCCTTGCCCTCTGCCTCAGAGTTAGAGAACAGCTGCCTTCAGCTATTCTCCCCTGAGGCTTTGCAGGAGCCCTCTGACCTGTCAGAAGTCCTGCTCCTTTCTCTGCAGTTTCTCCCACCACTCTGACCAATCTCCTGCAACCCTCTTTACATCCTCTTTTTCCTCAAAACGAGCTGGATTCAAAGAAGGACTGGGAGCCATATGGCTGGTTGATAACAGCTCCTGAAAATCCAGTGTAGCAGTGTAATAGGAGAGAATGAAATGGTGAAAGAGAAAAGTCTGAGAATCACTGAATGAATTCAGTGAAGTGTCTCTTTGCTTCCTGTACTAGAACTAGAATCAATGTATGTTGGAATAGTAATCATTTATATAAGTTATGTTTCTCTTATTTATGTTTAAAGATCTTTGAGTGAATGAATAATAAATTTTTGAATGAAGGAAGATGATAGAAGCAAATTTATTCTTCTCCATAAGATTTGTTTGGACGTGGTGCAAAGTGAGTGGCTCTCAGCCTTCAGACAGAGTGTTCCCTGCACAGTGTGCCTCCCTTTTTCTTCTGTGCCACATGTGACAAGAAAACACAATTAGTCTTTCAGTTGGGTTTTGCATTTTTCTGATCTTCTAACAACTGGCTGTCAGATATCTCAATGCATAACCACCCACTCACAACAAGATTATACCTTAGCCTCTTTGTTATCTACTTTTACGAAGGATTTCTGATAAAAGGAATAAATTAACTGTGCCAAATCTGTAATAAAGTTGCTCTCTCTATCTGATGGTTAATATATTTCCACAATTGTAAAGTAATCCCTGTCAAGGACAAGACTATTTACATTATCCTAAAAGAAGGGCACTGAAAGTTATATAAAACGCATTTTTTCTTCGAGCTGTATATCCATATTTGCTCTAGCCTAAATATCATAATAGTATCTAATAGCCAGGTATAAAATAACTATTAGAACAAATCTTTCCAAGTATAATGAGAATACAAACCAGGAATGCAAAATCAAATATAACCATTGTATGTAAATTTCTCAGATTTTAATACTCTGACACCTAGATTTTCCTCTAAGTGCTATTACACTGTTAACATCCCTGTGCCCACAGTTGGTAGAAAAAGTATTTGCTGGTGACTGCTTGTGAGCAGAGATGTTCATCTTTTTTAATATTAACTCTATCACCAATGAGAGTGACTTACTGGCACAAATACTCAAAAGATACTTCTTTATTATTGAGTCAAATAGTACATAAATCATAAACTGTGAAATATGGAGATTAAATATATTTTAAATAAAAATAAGAGTTACAACGTTTGCAATAGTCTCAACAGGTAGGCTGCTTCATGTATATTGTATCTTTTCAAAGTCATAAACACACGATAATGTTAGCATGATCATTTTGAAGATAAGCAAATTTTCCAAACATCTCTTACTTTCAAATTTTCAATTTAAAAATAATTTAACATAATTTGTGCAGAAAGACAGAGGATATATCACACAATCTGTCACTTGTGACCACGCTTATAGAATCCCTAGCACTCTCCCCTCCCTCATTCACATTGTTCCAATCATCCTGGCTTCCCTACTGTTCTTGAAGACACCAAGTTTAATGTTGGCTTCGAGTATTTGTATTTACGGTTCCCTCTTTGCCCTTGATCTTAAACACTTCCAGGCACCACATGAGACGTAGGTCCTGCTGCTGCGGAAGTCTGACCTGCAGACTCTGACTCAATGACAGATAAATGAATGCACTCTTACACCATTACAGTGTTTCAATGGGCTAGAGCTGGCCACTGGCTGCTTTTAGAGAGTGAAATACAAGGAATTGACCCAGACTCTCTGTTTGTCCACATTTTTACTTAGAACAGAGGTTCTAAGTTAATACACCTGTGGATGATTAACATAGTTAAGAAAATGATTTTAAGACTAATAAAAGCTTTAGGTTCAGGGGTCCAGAGTAAATGCTATTAACAGGTAATTCCCCTTTGATCTTCCCTGGAGAGACCACCCAGTACCAAATCTACATGAGTACACAGAGTGGAGATGAATGGGTGTGGTGTAAGGCCTTTTATTATCTCTACTTTTCCCTAACTTAATGGACTGGCTGGCTGCCTTTGGCCTGCCCCAATAAAACCTTTTGGCTTCCCAAAAGGCTTGAGACTAATCTATAACTTTGCCTAAGATATCTTAAATATTTTCTGTAATATTTTGCCAACCACCGCAAGTGAATCTCAACAGCCCTCTCCTGAGATACTCCTTCCTCTGTACCCGAAAGACTGGCGTCATCACTACATCAGATCTCTACTTCATCTGCATCTTTATCTTCTCAAAGAGGCAGTCACTGACTACCCTGTGTCAAATAGCTGCCCCACCCTCTAACCCCTTGCCTTGATAGTTTTCTTCACTGTACTTGTTGCCATCATTTACTCTAGATCTCTCTCCACTACAATATAAGCTCCAAGAGAGCAGACTTTCTTGTCTTCTCCACCACTGGATCCTCCCTGTGTATAATAGTGCCTGGCACACAGTAGCATTCAATAGGTAGATAAGTATTACTTAAATAAATGCTTCATTTGGTTACTCTTGTTTACCTAAAAATATCTTATACATGTGTCATGAATCGATTTGTTTGGACTTTCTTAGTTCATTATAGTTTAGAAACAAAACTCAAAAATGGTCTATCTAATTCTGACATTCTTGAGACATATTTTGAGAATATTTTGCAAAAATAGTCACCAGTATTCATTACTGCTATGGAGTTGCCTAAGGAGAAAAGGGATGTCTCAATTTTCTATGTTAACTCAACCCAGAAAGTGTTGAGATATACAGAGCCCTACAATTCCAACACTCATTAGCCATGCAAATTAACTTTTTCATAAAAATTTGAGTGAACTAAAAACGTTATTAGTGAAAAAAAATTCCAGTGATTATGTTTCTGTTGCTATGTACCAGGCATCGTATTTAGTACTTGACATGTGTTAACGTATTTAATCCTCACTTCAAAACTCTCTGAGGCACTATTATCACACTATTTGTTATGGGCTGAATTATGTCCCCTTCAAAATTCATATGTTGAAGTTCCAACCCCAGTATCTCAGAATATGACTTAAAGAAATAAGTTAGGTAAAACAAATTCATATAGGTAATCTCTAATCCAATATGACGAACATACTTGGAAGAAGAGGAGATGAGGACTCAGACAACACAGACTATGAAGCATCGTAGTAGTTAGAGTTCTCCAGAGAAACAGAACCGATAGGATTTACATACACAGATGGTGCCTGACTTACGATGGTTTGATTTAAGGTTTTTCAAATTTATGATGGTGTAAAAGCAATAGGTATTCATTAGAAGGCATACTTGGAGTACCCATGCACTATTCTGTTTTTCACTTTCAGTACATAATTTATAAATAGCTCATTCAATAATTTGTATGAGCTATTTAATATTGTATTATATAATAGGCTTTGCGTTAGATGATTTTGCCCAACTGTGGCTTGAGGTAAGTGTTCTCAATATATTTAAGGTAGGCTAGACTAAGATATCCTTTTCAGTAGGTTAGGTATACTAAATACATTTTGATATAGGATATTTCAATTTATGATGGGCTTATCAAGATAGAACTCCATTGTAAGTCAAGGAGGTTTATTTTAAGGCTCTCAAGATTATGAAAGCTGCCAAAGAAACCTTCATGGTGGGACAGCAGGCTGGAGACTAGGAAAGAGGCAATGTGGCAGATGAAGGTCCAAAGCAGTCAGTCTGCTGGCAGAACTTCCTCTTACTCAGAGCAAGTCAGTCTTTTGTTCTATCCAGGCCTGCATTACCAAGAACAATATGTTTTATTCAAAGTTCACGGATTTAAATGTAAATGCCATCCGAAAACATCCTCAAAGAAACATCCTGAATAACATTTGACCAACTATCTGGACACCATAGCTCAGGCAAGTAGACACAAAATGAATCATCACAAGCCTATTCCATGCGAACTTGGTGCCCACACACATCTTTAACTATACAGTAATCCGCCCTCCCAGACCCATTGCTTTGATTTCTCTGGTTTCAGCTACTTGAAGTCAATCATGGTCCAAAAATATTAAATAAAAAATCCAGAAATAATCAATGCATGTTTTAAATTGTACACTGTTCTGAGTAGTGTGCTGAAATCTCACACCATCCCACTCTGTCTCCTGAGACATAAACCTCCCTTTGTTCAGAATATCTACTCACCATTCTCTCTGTCCATTAGTTACTTAGTAGCTAACTTGGTTATCAAATCAACTGTCATGGTTTACAGTGCCTGTGTTCAAGTAGCCCTTATTTTACTTAATAATGGTCCCCAAGTGCAAGAATAGTGATACTGGAAATTTGCCTATGCTAAAGAGATGTTATAAAGTTATTCCTTTAAGTGAAAAGTTCTCGACTTAGGAAAGAAAAAAAATCATATGCTGAGGTTGTTAAGATCTACAGTGAAAATGAATGTTCTATCTGTGAAGTTGTGAAGCAGTAAAAAGAAATTCAGGCATACTATTTATAGGTTTTGGATTATCCTTGGTTTCAGGCATTCACTCGGGGTGCTGGAACGTATCTGCCAGAGATAAGGAGGCTACTGTACTTCAGTCTCCAATAAAGACAATAGCAAGGTCATACTTCCACCTAGCATGACACAACTGTCCTGTGTACAACTGAAAATGCACTCACTCTTTTTCCAGAAGAGGATGTGAAGTCCTTACATGATGTTTACTCTTGATATCTTATAATTTAAATATTATGATATGAAGTTAACAATACTTAATACAATGACATGAAGTCAATACATCTTATATCACATAATAAAGGAGAAAGGGAAGAAAACAAAGATACTATATATTACATATATTCATACATGCACACATATGTACATATATACACACAAACATACTGATAACAAGAAAGAAATACTCATGACAATTACAATACGTATTTCTGCAACTGGTCACATGGTCATAGCTGGCATCTATAATTAGCTTCTTTCACTGCCCATTCTGCATTCTCTTTGCCTTCAGCAAGCACCTCAGCTGGTCATAGTTCCTTCCCCAGTGAGATGACCCAAACCATTCCTGAAGGGTCTGGGCCATTAGCAGTTCTATCTGGATTGGGTTGTTTTATTTTTCCATCAATCTTAGTCACAGGGTATGGTAATACTACAAGAAACCCTAAAGGATCTCTTGTATTCGACAAACTCTTCCTTAGTAGCAGTCCAATTTCTCTTTGGTATAACAGTTAGGATCAATCACCTCAGCTAACACAGTAACTCCCATATTTGTCTATTGATTCAGAGGCATGAGTAGCCTAAAGTGGTTGGGTGGCAGTCTTAACTCCTGGTTCAATGGGATCATTGTTATCTGTCCTGGTGGAAGAATTCTCCCATTTGAAACTGAGACCTCCAGGCAAGCAAAGCATAAGGTCACAGGAACGAAAAGCAAATATCTTGCTAGTTGGTTACAAATGGTGCAACTCTCATTTCTACCCCTTGATTCCTGGACATTTGAGTGTTTGCTATGGTAGAAACAGCATGATACACTGCACACTAATTCAGAGTATGTACAGCCTCTTGCAGAATATTGACCCAGCCCTGCAAGGTATCATCCCTCAGATGTTGCTGTAACAGAGTCTTCAAAAGGCCATTCCACTATTCTATCAAGCCAGCTGCTGCTGGATGGTGGGGAATAGTTGACCATGTGTGGACACAGTGAAAAAGTGGCAATCCTTAAAAACAAAAACAAGGAGAGAGGACTCAGAAGAAACCAAACCTGCTGACATCTTGATCTTGGACTTCTAGCTTCCAGAATTACGGTCCGTTGTTAACAGCAGCCCTAGCAAACTAATGCACTATTTTGATAGACAGACGAACAGACAGATAGATGACAGATAAAAATGCTGAAACTAAAAAAAATTTGATAAAGTTGCCCAGAGTAACACAGATAATAAATGATTAATTCAAATCTGGCTCTTAACTTCAGGGCCCTCATTCTTGACCATTAGTTAAGAGAGCACCTGGTTGCCTTATCTGCATAACAGTTAATGTCAAGTATTTTTGTGGTTTTGATCATGCTCAGCACATTAGGTGGCCAACAATTAATAACTGGTGATAAATTTGTTCACCAGTCTATTCAAGGATTGTCAAGCAAATTAATGTCTAGGAGGCATGAAGCCGTATAGAGAAATACTTGTTCTAAGTGTAAAAAGGAAGAGAATATGGGGCATTCATATTTTGAGTGACATAACATTTAAAGAACATTTTTAAGAACATTTTTACTTTATGAAGAAAATTTAGAAAACTTGCAATGACTTAGCAGCCCAAGCTGGCCGATGTGCTGAGGCTGAGATGTTTCCACCAGTCAACAGTGCAAAAAGCAAACACAAAACCTCTAGGTGCTTCTGAACCATTTCAGGAGTAAGGTGCTAAGATTCTTATCTGTGGTCAGGGCAGCTTCACACATTCGTTCCCTCTGAGAAAAAGAGTTCTTTTTAGAAGATTTGGCAAATGTTTCCTTGGAAGACTCTTCAGTTTAGTAATAGTTGGGGCTGTAATTTATTCAAAATGGACAGAGAGCAGCTAAAGAAGAAGAGAAGCATCTTCATTCAGAATGCAAAATGTAAAAAACAATCTATACAAAGTGGGAAGGAGGGATAATTTATATCTGAAAAAAGTGATTATGTATTATCTCTCCCTAAACAATTATGTAACATATATTTATAATGTATAATACCTAAAGCTATAAATACACTATATATACACATACATATCTCTCCCAGATATTGAATATCTTTCATGTATTATTGACTGTTTCCTTCCCATCTTGTAAATGTAGAGCAATGTAGTAAGTCAAAATTGCTTCAAAAATATAAAAAATATTAACTTTTATTTTTTAAAAAATAAAATTTCATATTTACTATCAGACTAGCAAGACTTAATTTTTTTTTAAGAGACAGTTTCACTCTGTCACCCAGGCTGGAGTACAGGGGCACAATGATAACTCACTGCAGCCTTGACCTCCTAAGCTCAAGCTATCCTCTTGCCTCAGCTACTGGAGTAGCTGGGACTACTGTTGCATACCACCACACCCAGCTAGTTTTTGTATATTTTTGTACAGACAGGGTCCTGTTATGTGGTTCGGACTGATCTTCAACTGGTCTCAAGTGATCCTCCCACCTCGGCTTCACAACGCACTGGGATAACAGGTGTGAGCCACCATGCCCAGCCTGATCCTTAATTTTAGAAGCTTTTTTTTGGATATGCACTTTGCACTGAACTTGTGATGATGATGAACAGCAACCAAAGGGGCCTCCACAGAGTGCCTCCTACATAGAGCAAGGAAATGGTAAGGAAAGCATCTCCCTTTCCACCTCTTTGCCATTTACTTGATGTAATTAAGAAAGATGGCATTAGATGCTTGTACCCTATCTGGAATAAAGGCAGCCAGACACTATATTAGGAGGGAAGTTATTAGAAGGAGTAAGGAGATTCACTTGAAGCCATATTTGGCTAAGGAAGTGAGAGTACAAAGAGAAGGGGTAAACAGTTCTAATTCTGACTCTGTTTTCAAATAACTGCAACCAAGGCTCACCCTATAATGTGTGGGGCACAGTGCAAGATGAAAACATTAGGCCTTTTGTTCAAAAATTACTAAGACTTTCAAGATGGTGACAGCAGAGCATTAAACCAAGTGTCGGGCCCTGGTAAGCCTAGGAACTTACATAACGACACAGGTCACGTACTGTGTCCAAAGACCTGGGTTCACAATTTATTTGTAAATTCAGGAACTGATTTGCTAAGTTAGCTTGTTTTCATGGTCCCATCCAGAATTTAGAATTTCACATCATGATGGTTTCTTATATGTAAAAGATTATGATATTCACTTATTATAGCAGAATTTGATGATGTTATTCTCTAAAAGTGAATTACTCACCAAAATATCTTCTACTATTTGTATCATCCTTGCCATAAGGGAAAAATATAACATCATAAATGCAATTTCTGATGATTCATATCATATATTTCTAAAGAAATACAAAGTAATCTTGCCTGTTAGAAAGTATTTGCATAAGTCCTTCTAGAAGAAAAAAGAACATGCAGCTATTATGTATTTTGAATCTTAAAATTTAAAGTTTAAAAGCAGACATTATATATCTTTAGTTGTATTTAAGTCTTCATTAAAGGAAACAAATTATGCCATCAAGCCATTTTCAGTTTTTTATGTTTTTGTCATTTCATAATTAAATTAAGAGGTTTTCTTTCTATAAAAGTATCGATTTTAGCATAATTGTCCCTCTCTTGAAATATTAGATTCTGAGTTTCTTTAAAGGGGGATGTGTTATATTATGACAGAAATATACAGGAGCATGAAATACCAAGAGAAAGAATGATTATAAAGAAAGAAGAAAATAAAGGGGAAAGAGGAATGAAGAAAGGAAGGGGAAAATGTAAGTTATTGTGATGCTATTCTAAGGAAGATTTATATTTTATTTTAAAGAATATTCAACAGTAAAATTATATGACTGCAATGATGATTCAAAAGAAATAATCAGTGGGGAAAGAATCTATCGGACCTTCAAGAGAAGCTCTGGGCAATTGTGACGTCTTGGATCAGGCTTGAAAACATCTCCTAAAACTCAGTCTTCAGGTCTGCAATTCACTGCAGCAGACTGACAGCTGTGAGAAATGGAATTTCTGTACTGTCCACCACAGGTTGTGATGTAATACAGACACTGCTAGCTATCCACCTTATATCTAGACTTCCATTTTGCCCTAGCAGTGGAGCTCTAATTTTATTCTGTGGAAGCTGTGTGTAAAAAATAAATATTAAATTCACCAGTATCCCTTAAAGTAGGTGTGCTATGTGACTGGCCATTGAGTTTGTGGCAAAATCTGGCCACTGAATTATAAACAAAACTATTCATTACGGTTAGCATGGATTTCCTAATTGCTTAGTTCAGTAGATCCACTTCCTGTAAGTTCTCTTTGAAGCAATTCACTTTACTTTTTTATGTATCCTAAAACTCTGTCCTTCTTTCACTTTCAAAATAAAATTATCATTTTTCCTCCAATATTAGCCACTCTTTTCAAATATCTACTACCACAACTTTAATTAAGATCTCAGTAATCTCTAATGTGGACTACAGCAATAAATTCCTAATTACTATCTCAGACTTTGGCCGAAATGTAGCTCTTTGGTTTGTTATGCACTGAACATTTTCATATTTTTCTCTAATGGCATACAACTAGCACAGTGTGAGGCTGAGAATATGACACAGAATTAGAGAATAATTATTATTCCTGTGACTATTATTCCCAGAATGATCTAAGCAAGTAGACTTCAGTAACAGTGGTACATGTTTCAATAAATAAACATAGCTATAAAGTGTCACAGGAGGATGGAGGGAAGAGTGATTCTTGGAAATAATAGGAAAATTCATCAAAGACTGGATGACATTAAGGTGAGTCTTAAATTTGAGTAGGAGTTTGAAAGGTAGGAAGGAAGAACTCATCAATAGAAGGGAAAACATGAGCAAAATTCTGGAAGAATGAAAGTCCAACAGTGTTTGGAGAATGCTAAGTCAGTCTATGCTTGGACTTTACAGAAGGTGAAAAGTATGGAAGGTCATTCAGACCAGTAGTCTTCAAACTAGCCTGGGACTACAGAATAAAACTTCCAGAAAGTACTCTGGTATAGGTAGTGTTTTTGGTTATCAGTTTCTAGATACTAAATTCCTAAATCTATTTTTTTCTAAAATTGTCTGCTTGAGAATATTGTTGCTTCATACCTAATTTTTTTTTCATTCTTTCCATTTTACAGTAGATGTTCTCTCACTTTAAAAAAGAGAGGGATAGCTCTTATACATCTGGTGTGTGTGTGTGCTGTGTAATAAAAAATGCTGTATTCTTATCAATGTTGCAATGTTCGGAATAATTTTGGGTAAGGCAGGGTTTATTTAATTTTCATTTAGTGACCTCAATCTCATCTGCCTCTGGAGTATCATCAAAGAATGCTTTGCTCCAGTGACTGTGTCTCATGGGAGCAAAGCAATGAGTCTATTAAGAAATGCTGAAAATTGTGATGCTTTATTTTATGCAAATGACAAGCTAGTAGAAAGGCTGCTCTATCTATTTACCTATCTGTGCACCCATCCTCCCATCTATCACCTGTCTGTCCATGTAACAATCTTAAAAATTCAGAAGGGAGATGGCTTTCATGAAAATATGAATTTGTATGTTTATTTAAATTGAAATATAATGATTGATTTCACAATGAGGTCTGGCTTGATCAATTAGGTTATATGGCTGACATTTTCTATAAATTTAATAGGCTAACTCTGTAACTCCAAAGTTTTCACAAAAAAATTTACAATACACAAGAATAAAGCACTTTATCAAAAATTGTCATAGCGAAGGTTTATTGCAATTAGCAATATATAAATTTCCCTAACCTTTTCTGTTTAACAAGGTGTCTGTAACTGAAAGAGTAAAAGATTAGTCATTGTCATTGAATAAGGTAAAATCTATGCTCTCTATTTTCCAGAAACTAAAAAGGGAAGGAAGACTCTATGTGACAGTTACTTAGCCGTTAAATCTGTAGCTTCGCTCTTCTTCCAAGAGAAACCCTGCTGTGAGAAGCGTAGTTAGCAGGCAGCCCCCGACTGCCACATCTTCAGATCCACTGCGATTTCCACGCAAACATCCTACTTTCCCCCAGACTCCTCTCAGCCAGTGACAGCCTGGCAGAGGTAACAGAGCCGGGGGCACTTCTACCAAGCCAGGACTCATAGCAAAGTTTTGTTCTGGGAATTGCTTATGGCCTAAGACTTTTTGAGAATTGTGCTGTATTCTGAGGCCCTTCAAACCTGCTTTCTTCTTCCACTTCCCCCCTTGCAGATCCACCTTTCCCCTTGTGGATCCAGTCTGCATGACGGTCTGAAGCCTTTCTTTGGCCCTCTCTTCTTTATCTGTTCTGTGTATAGTTTCTATCAATCTTCGACATTGCTAATTTTGTCTTGGAGGCTGCCTCCCAAACTGAGACACTCTAATACCAGGGCATCAAATCCTTTTCTGATTCTTTACTTTCAACAAAATTGAGATAATCTAAGCAAAAGATCCTGTTCTAAATAATAATTTTAAAAACTGGTAATGCATTCAGGAGTAGGTCAAATAAAGTTATCTCATTGCCCTAATTTGGGATTAGCTTAGAAACTCAGGCCTAGGCCAATTGTTGTGTGACAAAATAGTCAAAGGGATTGGTTCAGGATAGGCATAAATTTCAATTTGGAGAAATGAGACCCAAGGAGGATGTTAGGTATTCTGGAAATGAGTTTTCCTATTCTTAAAAAAATAACCATTGGAAAAGATAACTTCCTGCTTCCTTTCTATACCATGTATGTGGATAAAAAATTAAAAGCCACCAAGTCATTTTCATACTGTAAGGAAAGGAAGCCTGTAAGCAAAATGCTCACAGACCAGGGAAATGCAGAGAAACAGGGGTGGAGCAATCAGATGAAGCTGATCCTAAGCCACCTCTACTCAGTGACTTCCTAGTTAAATGAGGATACAGTTTTCTCTCCATTTAAACCTGCTAGAGGCAGTTCCCTATCATGGCCAAATGCATCCCACTTACTTTGAGAGGGTTAGCCTTTGTGCCTCCACTTACCTTGGAATGTGCCTGGAATTCACCTTGCCCCAGCTCCCTCCCACGTGGAGTGGATTCTGTCCTTTATGTCTCAGCTGCTTTCCTGGAATGGGCACGCTGTTGTTTATCTGGACTTTGGACTTTGCCTCTGCCTCAACCTCCCACTTCTTATTCTTTCTCTGTGGAATGGGACCAATTTGGATGTGAATACCAGCCTGCTTCAAAATCTACCTGATCATTCATTTATTGGATTTTCTGCTTCGTTTACCCAGCTATATTCTCCATCTCTAGCCCCTTCAACTACCCTGTCAGTTAACGCTTTTGCATCTCTGTGGACAGTTGAGATTTCAGAGACTATGGGCGTATAAAGATAGACATATAAAATAATTAACTTTTAAGTTTATTTTGCTAATTTTCACTAATATATGCAAGTGTACAAATACATTTGCATATATATTTTTGTGCATATGTACATGTATATAGACATAGAGACATATCTATATAAAGAGACAAAATGCCTTTCTCTATATTTATGTCTGACTATCACATTTGAAAGTTCTCACTATGACATATTCAGTGTATCACGGGTGAACTATTCTGAATAAAGAACAGCAAGTAATAGAGCTGATTCAGGGGTCTCCCAGGTCCCTGCTGTCTCGTGAGACGTTTTCATTCCTGAAACTTGGGGACAATCTGGGGACAGTTCTAGAATACGAGTCAGTGGGGTGATTCGCGGCCTACAGCAGCAGCTATTTAGCAATGATTATCAAAGTATTTAAATGATTTGTTTTTCCTTCTGGCATATGTCTCTAGATAGTATTAAATAATTTAACAAGTATGGCTGTACTAGTGCAAACCACCCTGAATATCAACACTGCTTATGACAATTTGAAGCCTGGTATCTTGAATTTCTATTAGTTCTACTAATGTTCTTATTTATGCTGTAGGTTTCTAATGCTTCTGCTGTTCCTAACTTTGTATGTGCTCCGATATCCCCACCTTTGTCCTTATAAAGGAGGTCATAAAAATCATATTGATTTCATCCCTTAGAAGTTCACACTACCCCCAACAAGTTCTGGTAATTGCTCACAATTCAAAAAAAAAAAAAAATTCAGTAAGTTTAAACAACTCATCTTGGAACCTCTTCTCACTCACTACAGTCCAGACACCCTGGTTTTCTTTCACTTTCCTCAGTGCATTAAGCTTTTCCCCATCTCGGAGCCCTTGCCTGTGCTGTTTCACTCAGCCACAATCCACTCCCCTTTGTCTAGTTTGTTCTTATTTTCTGTGTCTTAAGTTGTGCTTCCTGTCTACTCAATTTAAAATAGATGCTCCATATTATTCCCTATCTTAGTGGTCTGACTACATCACAGCACTTTACACGATTTGTAATTATGCATTGTTATGGGTTGGATTGTCTCTTTCCCAAAAAAAACATATGTTGAAGTCTTAACCCTCAATACCTCAGAATGTGATCTTATTTCACTAGGGGGTCCTTACGGAGGCAATCAAATTAAAATTATATTATTAAGGTGGGCCCTACCAATAAGACATGTGTCCCTGTAAAAAAGGGAAATTTGGACACAGAGACAAGACAATGTGAGGACACACAGGGAGAAGATGTCCATGCGATTGAAGTGATGCACCTATAAGCCAAAGAATGCCAAGGACTGCTGGCAAAGACCAGAAGCTGGGGGTGACAAAGAAAGATTCACCCCTAGAATCATCAGGGAGAACACAATCCTGCAGACACCTTGATTTCCCATTTCTAGCCTTGAGAACTGTGAAACAAGTGTCAATTGTTTTAAGCCACCCAGTTCTTGGTACTTTTATAAGCCATCCCTAGGGAATAATACATGCATTAACTGAGATTTATTGAGATTTATCATTTATTGTATGATGTCTGTTTCATTAGACTTTTACCTTTATGAGAGTACGGTATGCTTACCTACCATAATTGTTTACAGCAACACAGAGGATGGTGTCTGGCACCTATTAGTAGTGGAATATTTGTGAAATTAGTGAATTATGGAATAAGAGGATGCATGGATGATATTTTAATGCAAAGTCCTTCAAAAGACTTTAGAATCTCAGATTATTCAAATAAACCACTTAAAAGCAACAAAATTTAATCTTAAAATCAGTAATCATAATGCTTCAAGTAGGAAAAGAAAATTTCTGATGCATAATTATCAAACACTTCATTTAACCAGCTCTGATTAGTTATTAAATTGCATGTTGTGGGATGATTCCCCTTAAAATGAGAAAGCATTGTTCTTCTGATCTTACTGGAAGATTACCCTGTCATGTTTTAAGATAAAAAGCACAAACAGTCTCTTCAATCATCATGATTTACATTAAGAGAAATATAAACAGGAATTGTGGAAGTACAAATTTACCCTTTTGAACGTATGTAATTATAGCCTTAAAGAATTACACAAGCAAAAGTGATGGCAAACACATTTAAATAACTGTCCCATTTTAAGGGATCTCACTGCACAATTACCTTATGAACAGGCACATAAATACATTTTCAAACCTGGGCAAACTGTAATACATGAAGACAGGGAGATAAGTAACTGCCTGCCTGCAGTTGGCTTCCTGCTCCATTTTTATTCCCATCTTTCCACTGATCACTGTATGCATTCACACACCACACATGCATGCAAACACACCACATAACACGTCTATACCATGTATATAAATATGAGCTTAAATATGTATCTATATTTATTTCTATTCACATATATGCATGACATTCTGAACATATCCTACTATGACATGCCTTGGTAAATGTGACTATTGTTTGTTTTATCTCAGGATTCACCTATCATGGGATTCGGAGTTTCAAAGATTTAGTAGATAACAAGGGGAAGCTGAGGCAGAATTTAACTTTTTTTATTCCAAGGAGTCAAAGTCAGCTGTTGGTAATTTATTCTTATACTTCCCAGCAATGTAGATCTGGCAGATTAATTCCCTTTTTCCACAGATGGGAAATTGGGGCCTAGAATAGTTAACTCAGAAGCTCAGAATTTTAAATGCTAAAATAACTTTTTTTTTTTTACAGTATGTTCAGAATTTAATTCTAGTTCTAACAACTCATGTGTTTCAATGGAATCTTCAGTATTTCTGCATAAGAATATTTCTTACACATTGAACTTCTATTCAATCAATTCTAATGTAAAGGTTGCTTTTTTTAAATAGATGAGTGCACTAACAACCCTAATTTCACAGTCTTGTGCTATTTTTTAGCTAATACAATTATGATTGACTTTCTGTGTAATTATATGTGCTGGACTAATGGTTTATTCATACTTGTAATTGCTAATATTCTTTGAAGAGCCATTTTTTACATGAGTCCTTGCTTGTTGAAGAATTTTAGGCATAACAGTGTTAATTATATAAATATATAGAACTAATAAAATTTTAGATAAAAATGTAGTTCATTCAAAATTATACTGTGGACATGTACTATGCTATCTTCCCCAGTACTCTTCTTTCTTCTGGATAAAGCAGCCCCTTCTTTTAGATAGTGGTTTAATGAAACATACAATGTGATTGAATGGAAACTGCCATCTCCTTTTGGTCATAAGTTCTCTGCCTACCGTAATACGTGTAAAAGTAGGAAATGACCTTGGCTGTGTTAATAACAGCACATTGGCTCCTAGCCACAAAGACTGACCTAAGACAGGGATTGCGGGGTGGGGATAAGAGGGAGCTTGGCTATATCCCAAGCCAGTTACTTCTTCCCTCAAGAGTTTTAACTGAATTGAAGGTGGAAGGGAAGAGCTCTCTCCTTCCTAGTAGCAAAGCTGAGCACTTGTGAGCCGGGAGCTACTAATAAACATTAAGGTAGCCCAGGACTTCTCAACCTCAGCAGTATTGACATTTGAGGTTAGAAAATTCTTTGTATTTTGAAGCTCTACTGTGCATCGTATTTAGCAACATCTCTTACCTCTACCCACTAGACACCAGTAGCACCCTCCTCCAAAAGTGTGACAACCAGTATCTTTAGGCTCTGTTAATTGTCACCTGGGGATCACACTGCCCCAGCTGAGACCACAGAATTAGCTTCCTGTAAAGGCCGCAATAGGAGAAAGTGAGGCCAACCATTCAAGAGAAGTAGGGATTAAAGACAGAAAGAAAAAATAACTGTTCAGGATCAGTCATGCCCAAATATAACCTTTTCTTTTTGAGTATATGAATTGGTCAATTCCTTCTATTTTTTTAAAGTGTTTGATTTGTTCTTTTGCCAAGTTCAATAATAAGAATCCTGAAACAAAACATAGCCTCTCAACAAATAATGCTGGAACAACTGGATACCTACATGCAAAATAATAAAATTGGGCCTTTTCCTCACACCACATACAAACTTTAAATCAAAATTGACTAAAGCCCTAAAACTCTTGGAAGAAAATATAGGAATAAGTCTTCATAACCTGATACTTGCCAATGAATTATCAGATATGACACCAAAAGCATGAGTAACAAAAGAAAAAATAGATACTTTGGACTTCATCAAAATGAAAACTTCTGTGCTTTAAATGGCATAATCAAGAAAGTGAAAAATTATAATTTGGTAAGAGATTTGTATATTAAATATATAAAGAACTCTTACAACTCAATAATAAAAACACACACAACCCACTTTTAAAAGTGGGAAAAATGTGTTAATAGACATTTGTATATAAATGGCCAATAAGCACATGAAAAGATGCATCAGGGAAATACAACTCAAAAACAATGAGATGCCACTTCATACCCACTAGGGCAGTTATAATAAAAAATCAAATAGTAACAAATATTGGTGAGGATGTGGAGAAATTAGGACTCTTATCCAGCTGCTGGAGGGAATGTAAAATGGTGCAGCCACTTTGGAAAACAATCCAGCAGCTCCTCAAATGGCTAAACAGTTATCATATAACCCAGCAATCCCACTTCCAGGGCCAAAGAGAAATGAAAACATACGTCCACTCAAACTCCTGTATATCAATTTTCATAGCAGCATTATTTATAATAGCCAAAGTTGGAAGCAACCTAAATGCCCATCAGTGAAAGGATAAACAAATATAATAGATGAACAAAATGTGGTCTGACCACACAATGGAGTATTTTTAGCCAAAACATAATGCAGTATTGACAAATACTACAACACTGATGAACCAAAGTGGAGGAAACCAGTCACAAAAGATCACATATGATTCTATTAGTATGAAATATCCAGAATAGGCAAATCTATAGAGACAGAAGATTCCTTAGGCCTTGAGAGATGGGGGTTGAGGGCTAAGGGAGTGGCAGTTAAAAGGGATGGGGGTTCTTTTTGAAGTGAGGACAAAATGAAAGGAAAGTAAATAAAGAAAATGGCTGCATAAATTACTGTAGATTCATTTCATGATATCCTGTGCAGTCATTTAAAAAGCAGAGCTATTTTTGACTTTAAAGGCTTTCCAGAAGATATTGTTAAGTGAGGAAATCAGAAGCAAAATAGCATGTATAGTATGTCATTTTTAGATTAATGATAAAAACCACTTGTGTGTAAGTATGTACAGTATATTATGGGCATGGAAAGGTGTAAGGAAGGGTGCATGCTAGTTAACAGGGGTTACCTGTGTGGCTATGCATGGTACGTATTTGGGATAGGAGTCATGTGGATGGAAAAGGAGGAGACGAATGAGGAAAGGCATACAGTGCATTAAAGAGGGGAAAAAGGCATCACACTTAAAAAGAAAGCACATTTCATATTATCCCACTGAATCCTTTAATGATCTGATTGACTATCATTTCTCTGCCAAGTTTTCTAAGTTTATTGTGTCATTTAACAATCTGTAAATTAGAGATTATTATCTCCATTACCTCCCTATGGGGAAACTGAAGTTCAAAAAGCTTAAAGAGCTTGCAAAACAGTACTGTTGGGGCAATTTTGATAAACAGGAAGGACTCCCACCTAAAATTTGTTTGGGATGTCAAGACTCATGATGACACAAACACACCAAGAGGCTGTGAAAAGGGTTATCACTTACACCATGAGGCTTTTGGGGGACAGCCTCAGACTGATTCAAAAATGGTTTGGGACATTTGGAAAACGAGACCAGCTTAAGGGTTTTATGATGGTTAGGGGGTAGATTCCATATGTAGGGAGGGGCTTGCACGGTTAGAACTTTGTTCCTGTCAGTGCCAAAGGAGGGAGCACTTGGGCTTTCAAAGCAGCTTGCCCATAAGATGTGGGGCAGAAGAGGAAGAGAGAGGAGTGAGACTTATAAGCTGCTAGCAGCCAAAAGCCAAAAAATGGAGCCAGCTTTTTATTACAAATGGTTTAAAAATATTTGCCAATATTTAAGAAAAATGTTTAGCTTTATATTTACAGCTGTGTGTATATAAGTGAGTCCCTTGTTTTAAACAATTTAAACGTCTAGTTTTGTGACACTTGATTGATAATATCCAAAATATAAAGTCATATGTGTAAGACAACATGCATGACCAATTACCTCAAATTTTACTTAGTTCTGAGAAGTATCCATTTCCAAAAAATTAGCAAAAATTAAATAATCAACATATTTAGTTTTATAGTTATAAAATTAATAGAAAAAATCTGTATGATCAATATTACTAGAATGTAAGCTCTGAAATTATATTTTTCATCACCACAGAACATAAGCACCTACAGCTGTGCCTTGCATGAGGTAGACAATAAATGAATGGGAAAATAAACTTGATACACACTGTATATCTTAAATAATAAAAGCTAGATATGTGTTGTAAAGAATATGCAAAAATTTTATAAAGCCCAAATATATCTACTAGTGGGAATATAATTATAGAAGGATTTCTAATAACTCAAATAATAATTTAAATCTTGGAAACTTTTAAACTGTGGAAATAACTTTTAACAAATCAATTTTTGAACAGTTACAATCAATTTTAATAATATCAAATAATTTTTGGATATTACTTTGAATTCTTAAACTGAGTAGTTCAGAGGAAACAATAATGAAATAAAAATCAATGCACAGTATACCTGTTAACACATGCTGAACTCATTTTAGAATATGTTTGAGAGGCTGGAGCTACTAGGGGAGGAAAAGAACACACTGCAGCCAACCACTTCATATTAAACTTTTTATTAAAACAGTCCTTACAACATATTTAAAATGTCATGTTCCACAGTCAAATATCTAAGAAAAAAAATCTATATGCAATTATTGGCACACAAATTTAAGAACATAATTAAAACCAAGCAAAATCTCTCCTCTCTGTATTTATATATCTATATACATATAGATATATACCCATACAGATAGATATGTCTTCAAATTCATCTCAGTGACCTGGAATATCTGAGGTTTCAAGTTGTTGGTTTTCCAGATAGTACAAAACATTTTTTCATCCACTTTATAAGGGACACGGCAGATCCAGAAAGAGTAACTTTGGTTAATAAATGCTGTCTCCCAAAGATCAAACAGAAGTCCTCAATGGGATTAAGGTTTATCTTCAGAGGCTTCTTCCAGGTGGAGGTTGGTCTGTGATGTAAGGAATGATTCCCACGTAGCAAGGCACTGAATGATGGAAACACACCATGAGGCAATCAGCAACAGTTCACCTTCAGTGTTAAAGGACTGATAAATTCTAACACATCTGTTCCTATTGCAATCTGCCCTATTCCTCTCTCCCATCAGCTTGTCAGAATCCTTGTCATTTTCTACATATTTTAATTCTGAATGAGGGATACTATTGCTAAGTAAGGGGAAAACATTAAAGGTTAAAAAGATTAGCAAGAATTAGTTTGATGAAATAATCTATTACCCCCTATCAAGAGAAAAATAAGAGCTCCAAGTTCTAGAGAAAAAGATGGACCTAGTTGGAGCTGAGGAGCAGGCATCAGGCACCTAGACAGAGGAGGGATGATACAAACATACCTCAGTCAGATTTGAATCGATTACATCAGGTGTGAGTTTGAGAAAGCTGATTAACCTTTATTATAGTTTCTACAGCTATAAATTAGGTTAATGATAGTACTTACACTACCACAACTGTGAGAATTAAATTTATGTAATCTGTATAAATCTCTTAAGCAGAATACCTAGCATAAAGTGAATGCTCAGAAAGTCAGCAATGGCTATGATGGTCGGCTGGGATGGAATGGACAGACCTGGTTATTAATGTGCCACAGGAAATGAAACAGGATTGTAAGGGTGTGAAGGCAGTGAGAACACACAAACATAAATGTGGCACATTTGGTTTTGCCAGGGGATGATCCTCAAGTATTTCTATGAAGTTTATCTACAGATAATAGTCTGGACACACTTAGGATTCTTCTAAAACATACCTACTCTAATGTATATTCAGCCTGAGCTACAATAAATTAGGAAAGAAATTATATATTTTTTAAAACATGGATAGATTGCCATAGACATGTATGTTTCTATATAACACACTCCAACGCTGGACTGATTAACAATGGTCTACCTGGCTAAACTACTTCCACGTCACTGCTTTTGCTTCTAATCCTTTCACAGCTTTAATGTGTCCATATCTGAAAACCAATGCTAATAACAGACTACAGATTTCTCAAACACTATAAAAACTCAAATGTTTAAAGCTCTAAAATTGTAAGTGTGCTGCATTCCAAAAAGTATGTAAGTATATACTTATGTATGTGTGTGTGTGTGTGTGTGTGTATACAGACAAAATTTTTTCAAACTGAAGATTTAGAATAGTACTGTGTCAAACCAGATTTCCTAAAGATTACATACTGTGATTTAATTCTGAGAATGGCTCCAAGAACCTAAGAAGCTAATAATAAAGCTAAAAGATGTATAATCACATGAGAACAGTAAAACATTGAAAGACCTAATTGTCAAATAAAAAAGATACTTGGTAAAATTTACCCAATAAATTACTGGGAAATAGTGGATATTTATTTCGTAGTATATTTTGAAGGCGAGGCTTGGAGTAATGTAGGTCTCATTAGAATAATCAAGTTTATCAAGACTTTAAGAGATATTTTTTGTTTTAAAAAGCTTTAGAAGGTACTGAAAGCCAAGTACAATCCAAGAAGCACAGTCATTGTAATGAATCGATTCTGGGATTTGCTTTTATCCTCCAGTAAGTTACTAACTTTATGATGTTCTAGTTCCTCAGATGTATAATAATAACAACCTCTCTAGTTCCTCAGATGTATAATAATAATAATAACCTCTCCAGTTCCTCAGATGTATAATAACAAAATAAAATAGGAGAGGGAGGGGAGATGGGAGGGGGAGAGGCGAGGAGTCAGGGTCAGGTAGCTGCTAAGGGAACCACCAAATAAGAGTGGCCTCCTCTTAGACAGTTTGGGAGAAGAATTTAGGTATCTTTAAGTATATCTAAATGTCTATACTCATGAAAAGGCATAAAAGATCCATACTTCACATTTAGTATATTTTTCAAATTTTGGACCCTAAGTAATTTATCATTGTCCAAACTATACATGATTTGGGGGGCATGGAGGGTAGACATGCAAAAATATCTTCACTCAACAAATATTTTGTGGTACTTACTACATACCAGGCACTGTGACAGTGATAGGGGACAGCCCAGAAACTAACAGAAATTATGATTTCACATGAAACCCACGTAAGCAAACATAATCAACTATAGGGTCTATGACGTTACAGGACACGATGGAAGCAAGAGTAATAGAATCTAAGTCAGAGTGGAGTGTCCTAACGTTTCCTAGCGGAAGTGATCACTGAATTCAGACGAAAAGATAAGCAGAAGGCAGATCCCATAAATCTCTGCATGTTTGTGAAAGGTCAATGTGAAAAAGTATAGTGAAGTGATCAGGAACTCAGGCTCAGGACTTCTGTTGCTGACCCAGAGGGTATAACAGGGACTGGAAAGGTTCTTTTGCCTAAATTAATCAATCAGTTAATCAGGTAGACACTATATATATGTAAAGCAATGGTTTTCAACATCCTGTAATCAGGCAACAAACGACAGTGGTCCCTGGGAAATAAAATCAGAATAAGCGCCATGATTTCCCCAGTGTTATGAACTGAAGCCCTAATTCTAGTACCTCAGAAAGTGACTGTATTTGGAGAAGCCCTTTAAAGAGGTAAGTAAGGTAAAATAAGATCATATGGGTGAGCCCTAATCTACTATGACTGGTGTCCTTATAAGAAGAGGAAATCTGGACACAGAGAGGAAACCAGAAATGTGAGCAAGGAGGAAAAACCATCTGAGGACACAGCAGGAAAGTGGGCATCTGCAAGCCAAGAGAAGGACCTTAGAAGAAAGCAGCCTGCTGACACCTTGATCTTAGACTTCCAGCCTCCAGAATTGTGAGGAAACACATCTGTTGTCTAAGCCACCTAGTCTTTGGAATTGTGTTATGGCATCTGCATTAGACTGTTCCTGCATTGCTATAAAGAAATACCTGAGACTGGGTAACTTATAAAGAAAAGAGGTTTAATTGCCTCACAGTTTCTGTAGGCTTTAGAGGAAGCTGGTACCAGCATCTGCTCAGATTCTGAGGAGGCCTCAGGAAGTTTATAATTATGGCAGAAGGTGAAGTGGGAGCAGGCATGCCACATGGCAAATACAGGAGTGGTGGGGGTGGGCTACACACTTTTAAACAACCAGATTTCCTGTGAACTCAGAGCAAAGGCTCACTTATTACCAAGGGTATGGCCCAAGCCATACATAAGGGATCCACCACAATGATCCAAACACCTCCCACCAGCCCCAACTCCAACACTGGGGTTGACATTTCAACATGAAATTTGGGCGGGGATGAATATCTAAACTACATTAGCTTACTGCCTTAACAGAATTTCCAAGCCACGGTGAAGGGAGACATGACCTGGCTTGGCTGACTCACAGAGTTAAAAGGATAGAGCTAAGAGTTAATGAAAATGCATCTAGAGTTTATAGACCAGAGTATCAGAGAAGAGAGCGGAGCATGGAGAGAAAGCTCTAGAGATGTGTGGAGGGTCTTCCACACCGAGCAGAGTACTGACTAGAAGACTACCAGAGACAGGGAAAAAAGCCATCAGGAAGAATTAAACAGTATCCGGCATTCTCATAGGGCTTACAATAGTACAGGATCCCATCTGCTTGACTGGAAAATCACTTAATTCATTATCTACAAAATGTATCACCAGCAGAACACACTATAAGAAATGTTAAAAAAAAAAAAAAAAAAAAAAGTTCATCTGGCAGAAAAAAAAACCAGACCAGATAGAAATATGGATCTATAAACAAATAACATAGTAACTACATGAGTACATATGATATATATTTTTCTTATTATTTAAATGTATTTAAAATATAACAAATAAAAAATAGCAAACTCTTACGGGGCTTATAATACATGTATAGGTAAAACGTCTGACAAAAACAGCATAAAAGCCAGGTGAAAGGTAAATGAAAAAACACATTTGTAGGTTCTTTTAGAAGCAGTATAACACTACTTGAAGGTAGACTATGATGAATTTAAGACATATACAGTAACCTAAAAATAAGCACTAAAATAATAAGAGTTATAACTAATACAAAAAGTTGTATCTAACACACCACAAAGAGATGTAAAATGAAATCATATAAAATTGTCTATCAATTCAAAAGAAGGCAAAAAGATGAAAATGGAACAATGTACAGATAAAAAAACAGCAAGATAAAAGATTCAAACTTATATATACCAATAATCTATTTAAATGTCTATATGCTAATCACAACAATAAAACATGCAGATTGTCGACTGAATAAAAATAAAAGACCTGTCTATATTTTGTTAAAATTTCTTATAAATATTTTAAATAAAAGGCCCAATATAGTTAAAATTAAAAGGATTAAAAAATACATACACGGCTAGACACCCTGGCTCATGCCTATAATCCCAGCCCTTTGGGAGGTTGAGCTGGGAGGATCGATTGAGCCCAGGAGTTTGAGATAAGCCTAGGCAACACAGTGAAATCTTGGCATTAATTTTTTTAATTAAAAAGAAAGAAATAAAATGTATATGTTTTACTGTAACACATGTCAAAAGAAAAGCTAGCATGGTTAGATTAGTATCAGCAATATAAATTTTAGAGCAAAGATCATTATCAGAGATAAAGATGATCATTTCATAATGATAAAAGGGTCAATTCATCTAGAGGACATAATTTAAAATGTTTATACACCTAAATGAGTTTCATGAAAACTGACAGAAATACAAAGAGAAAGACAAATCTACAATTATAATTGATTTTGATATCCCTCTCAGGAATTGACAGAATGTGTGGACCGAAAATCCGCGATATTTAGAACATCTGAACCACACTATCCATCAAGCTTACCTAACTGAGATCTACAGGACAGAAGCAGAATACATATTTTCTTCCATGTGCCCATAAAACATTTACCAATATACATCACATTCTGGGCCATACAAGAAGTTTCAATAAATTTTAAAAGATTCAAGTCAAATAAAGTATGTTCTCTGACCATAATAGAATTAAATTAGAAATCAAAAGATGTCTTTAAAATCACCAAATATTTGAAATCTAAACGGGACAATTATAAAAAGCCTCCAGTGTCAATGAACAAATCAAAGGAGCAATTAGAAAGGGTTTGGAACTGAATGAACATGAAAACACAACATATTAAAAACTTTGGTATGCTACTAAAGTAGAACATAGAGACTTTTTAGCACTAACTGCCTACATATGTAAAGAGGAAATATTTCAGATCAGTGACTTTGGTCTCTATCTTGAAAATCAAAAAAAGGACAATTAAGTGCAGAAGAAAAAAACAAAAACAAAACAGAAAAGAGCAAAGTGGGACTCAATGAAAGAAAAAAGAAAATAGAGAAAAATCAATGAAGCTGATGTTAGATCTATGAGAAAATTAATAAAATTATTAAACTTTTAGCCATGTTGATCATAAAAAAAAATGACAAATTGCCATGGGTCAGGAATGAGAGGGTATATGTTAGTTCAGACTCTACTAAAGGAAAAAAGAAAATATTACAAAGATCTTTATGCCTATACATTTGACAATGTAAATGAAATGAATCAATTCCTTGAAAGACATAAACTACCAAAATTCACCCCAGAAGAAACCAATAACCCAAATGAATTTGATTTGTAGTTAAATGTCTTCATATACACAAATTTCCAGGCCTTAAATGTTATATCAAACATTTAAGGAAGAAATCATACTAATTCTATATAATCTCTTCCAGAAAATTGAAGACATGGGGATGCTTTCCAAAATACCAAAAGCAAAGATATTCCAAGAATAGAAAACTACAGACCATTATTCCTCCTAAATCTAGATGCAAAAATTCTAAATACAATTTTTATAAATGAAACTCAGTAATCTATATAAAGAATTATGCATCATAACCAAATGGAGTTTATCCCAGAAATACAAGATTGGATTAACATTCAAGTATTTATCAAATGACAATATTAAATGCACTATCATCTCAATAGAGAAAAAACATTTATCAAATTCCAATGTCCATTCCTGATTTAAAAAAAAAAATTCTCAGCAATTTGGGAATAAAAGAGAAGCTCCACACCCTGAGGAATAACATTGACAAAAAGCTACAATTAGTATCACATGCAGATATGCAACAAATATTAGCTGTTATTAGTGCTTTGTTGCTTTTCAATACCAAGAAAAAAAAAGAAATTAAAACTCAGTTTCATAAACCACTCACAAATCTCCTTCACCTAATGTCAAGCATAAACAAGAAGGAAATACAAAAACACCAAAGTATAGCTTTCATAAATCTATCCACAATGTTTATAAACAGAAAACTATTAACTGGGTTGAGAGGGCTGAAAAGAACAGAACCGCCCTTTTCATTTGGAGAAAAGCCCTTGGTTTCCTTTGCAGACCATCTTTCTACAAGAGCTCTCTGGTTTGCTCTCTGCAAACCCATACACGATCTTGTATCTGTTACCCCTGCAGGGTAGCACCAAAGCAATTATTGCTTTCAGAAGATATTATATATTTTTGATAACTGCAAAACTAGCATTTAAATAAACTTCTGAACATTCTCAAAGTAAAATTCAAAATGAAATTCTAAGCAGTCTTCTCTATTTAGAATTCCTAGCAAATAAGTGATCCAAATTGCACCAAAGATGGGCATTAGTCCTCAAGTGAACAAACTCCTATCATTTTCATGTTCTGCATTAACTATGCTAGCTTAATAAAGATCTAAGATATTCAGTATCATCCTTGCTAATTAGTGATGTGAATTAACATTTTCATTTTTAAAGTAAGTACTAAAAGGGACAGTAAAACATGATAGGACAAATTAGCTATTTCACAATTCCTTATTATCTTCCATACCAGAGGCAGAAAAAGTATGTGTTTAGAAATACAGAACATTATAAAACAATTAACATAGGATAACAACAGAAATAACATTAACAACTGCCATATATTGATACGAATACTTGGTCAGGCATTATGACTGCTTTATATGTCACCTTCTTTGAGCTTCACAATGACTACTGCAAATTCTATTTTACAGATAAGAAGGCTGAGGTTCAAATGGTCTAAGTGTGTTTATGGTATTATAAATCTCTTAAGTTGTATGCCAGTATTTATCCATCAACAAGTGGATGACCAATCTCCTGATCCATCACCAGGGTACATTTAATAAGTCATTGGGCCATGAGAATGAGATACTTTTCCTTTATATAGTGGAAGAATGATTTTGGAAGGGTAAGTGGGCAAGAAACCCTGACTGCAGGGACATCAGGCTGATCACATTTTAGGAAAGAGTATTTACAAAAGGTGAGTGTATGGAAATTAATTCCCTTCAAAAACTTAGAAATACTATATATATATTTATAGGAATAGATCTATACTTTGAAGATGACTGAATTAATACATGCCAGGAATATTGTTTGCTCAGTAAATACAGATGACTATAGAGAAGGAATATATTGAACAACTGATGTTAAGATGCTGGCCATCAGAAAACTTCATTTTTCTATTTGAACACTAATTAACTAATATCCTGGTTTCTATTGCTCTCTAAATGTGTAAATATTAAGTTTTGCCCTAAAAGCCGGATCCCCACTTATGTTGCTGACTAAGATGGTTTCTTTCTAGGTCTGAAAAAGCTAAGAATCTGACCTTGAACTACACAGCTCCTGACACTACCAGATTGCTTTGGGATTCTTGATAGCAGATTTTTAATTAAATAAATGTAATTTCCTGTTTCCAGCAATGTTTAATATTCACCTGTGTTACTTGATATCCTGCACATACATCGTTAATGTACACAAATCTTTTTAAACAATAAAAAGATGATCTCGAAGGCTCCTTAAATCCCTTTGCTCTTTCTTGAGTATGAAACCTAAGTAAAATCTAAAGAAATAGATTGTTTATACCACACAGTTACGTAATTTATTTCAGAGGCTATCTACTATGCTCAGGATTACAATTGGAGGATATAAAGAATCATTAAAACCACCAAAAAAAAAAAAATCTCAAAACTTAGTGTGAGACTTGCTTATAATTACAAGTTAGTATTTTTTAAAAAGTTTCTATTTGTTATTTGGCTTCGCATTGTCAAACAACTTTTTAGACTTTTAAATCATTACAATGAGTGAAGAAAGTTAGTATCTATCAAAATCAGAGTAGTAATAGAAAATATCCAGCATCACTGCTGGCCTGACATTCAGCAGTTCTGGCTAGCTCATTCTAGCTTTGGATTCTCAAACTACCATAGGAGAAGCAACAACAACAAAATTTCCACTTCCATTTGAATAATGCGTCATCATTTTCCACAAATACTGTTTTATTTCATGCAGTAATCTTCTGATGAAATCAGGTATTTACATTTTACAGTTAAGAAAACTGATTCTCACAGTGCAGTACTATGTTTCTTCCAGTGCGCTAGGTGAAACCATGGTGAACAGCTCCTTCTCACTGCAGAATCAGCAAGCTGATAAATATGCTATACATGCAATTAGCCAGGATGTGGGCGACCAGAAAAAAAGTTTATCACGACTTCTCATTGAGAATCCAGTACACGTTTTCCCTAGGTGGCTGCAGTTGTAGCCAAAGGCAAGTGCAATTTCTCTTTGAGGAGAGAACTCAGAGAAAGGGAGCCACCACAGGAAATGTGACCCAGAGGTGGTGAAAACAGACCCAACAGGTAAACAAAGCCTTTTTGTTTCTACACGCAGGCTAAAAACAGTCTCAAATGCAGTACACACAGATGGAATACATAGGAAATTAAGTTTTAATTCCAAAACTAACTTTTAGTTTTGAAACTAAATCTCTTGCTACTTCAGCAAAGGTGGTGACATTTTGCATTAGAAGAGGTAAATGTCTCTTCAGTTCTCATAAGTGGGTAGTAATCCCACAAGCAGATGTGATCAAGTTTTCTAAAGAGTAAATGGTGACAAGAATGGTATTTCTGTAGATACAATACAGCTTTCAGTGGAAGCTTCCACATGTGAGAATTACTATTTTCTCAAGCTTGTGGGATAGGAAGATGTTCTGTTCTACAGTGTGATTTCAGGCAAATTTCTTTACTGCCCTGGGCCCGTTTACCTATTCATATTAAGGGGCTTGAACCATATGCATCAATTAAGTTTCATCCCAGAACTAAAACTGAAGATTTCCAGAGGCTACATGTGGCTGACAAGAAGTTGGCAAATGAAATGACATATAATTTATAAATATGCCTGGCTCTGCTTCACTTGACCCAGTGTGGAATATTCCAGTGTGGAATATAGCAAACATAAGATTTTACTTTTCCTTCCAGCATTTGGTGTTTATAATTGTCACTGTAATTTCCAAAGATGGGATTCACAAATATATGAGAAATATTTTCAATCACCACTACAGCTGCTATTACTACTAATGCCAACATTTACTGAATGCTTATTAGACACTGAGTTAACTGCTTTTCTTTCATTCATTCATCCAATTCATTCATTTAGTAGCTTTAAAATCTGTTTTCTATGGTGGCAATATTGGGCTCAAGTAAAACTAGTGGCTTAAGGCATATGCTGGTTAAGACTCCTGGAAAGGTCTGATGAAAATAAAATCTTATAAACTATTTTTAGTGACTCACTGGGAATGTTAAACTTTGCTTCTGAGACTTTTCTTTCACCTTTACATACTTGTTTTCATACATATATATATGTATATGTATGTACATTTATATTTTAATCCCCAAACAAATCTATGGCATTTTCAGCACATTACAGATGATGATAGTGAGGCTCACTAAAATAAAAAAAGTCCTCAAGGTCACTCAGCTACAAGTCAGAAGTCATGCTTGTCCAAAACCCATGTGCTTGGCCACCATGTGATGCCTACATAACATTTGGCATCTCTATAGGTAATGATACCGCCCTGTTGATAGAAACAGCTAATAGAAAATTTATTTTCACCCAAATTACTACATAAGTCAAAATAAAATACAATTATGTATTTCTATGATAATAAAGTAAAATAACTGGAAATTTATCTAATAACAACGATACTTATTATTATAGGATATGTAAAAGCCATACCTTCCTATATATTTCTTTTAAAACTGGAAATTCCCATATGAAGCCATATAAAGTTGCAATGCTTCTTTTCACCCCTCTAATCAAAAAGCACCTTTTAGAGAGTTCTGTGATAACTGCATCTTTCTCAATAAGCTACCAATTGGAAATATGACTGAGCTTCTTCTAAGTATTTTAATGTTATCTCAAATAATCCTGGACAGAGATAATATCACCTACATTTGAGAAAACATTGAAGCTCAAATTCATAATCATTTCTATACTAGGCCAATAGCATTACAAAATTATTTGGCATCTAAAAAATTGTAGGTTATGCATAAAATGAGGGCAATAGGGTGTGTAACATTTTAGTAACTATTTTTTAATCTCCTAAACCTAAAATTTGAAACACTAATGAAAACTTTCAGGAGCTATATATTTTCAAATTCTGAAATGTAATCAATCTGGAAATTAGAGTTGATAATGCCAGAGAAAAGCTACTTCTATTATTTTTCAATAGCTCAAAATTATTCATTAAATTTCATTTTTGGAGAAGTCTAAATTCAGCTTCTGGGAATCAATCATCTGCTAATTTATAATTTTAGAAATACCAATAACTTAAAAATAACAGGATTTGCACATTACTTTTCTAAAAATTATTTTTACAGATCTCTCAAGAATGTAAGTGATAAGTGTGCACTTGTAATTATTGCAAATATTTAAATGGCTGCAACACAGATAGCTAATGCAAAAGGACTCATTAGCTACAAACGCCATCTTGTGGTCCATTTTTTTTTATTATTCTGTAGATGTCTAACTCAAGATCTGATAAAGACAGATGGAGCTTTAGATAAAATTTATTCATTTCCCTCATTTTTATACATGGGAAAACTGGGGCTCCAAAAGGTCTAATATATTGAAAATCTTTATAGAAGAAATTAATATAAGAGCCAAAATTTGAATTCATATCCTTACAAACGCATACTTTTTCTATACCACATCACTGTTTACTTATAACTGAGCCAATTAAATGAAGTTTATCCAGTTTAATGCTAGACACTTCAGACATCAAGCTAATCTGTTTTTGTGTAAGCACATGTTGAAAGTACAACAAACTACATAGATGAGCACATTTATCTTTGGATTAGAAGATTACTAAGGTGCAACTATGATGTTTAAACACATTTTATATCATGTTATATATGTGTTCCAGTTTTATTCTCCTAAAGACTTGTGAGGGGAGTATGTGAATGGGGTGTGGTGTCAGGGAAGGGAGGAGTACCTCTTTTTGGCAGATTAGCAAACTGGGCATATAAAGAGGACATGATTAGAATATTGTAATTAGCAAATGCGGACATCATGATATTCAACTTTAATTTTTTCCATTAGAAGACCCACTTTTCTTAGTTAAGATGTGATATAATACAGAGTTTGTGTGTGTGTGTGTGTGTGTGTGTGTGTGTTTAAATCATTTCTTTCTTTTCTATACAGAAACTATTATATTGGCCCATAGTATGTAGTCTCTCATTTACGAAGCACAATAAGCAGAATGTCCTTGATTCACAAACTAGACACTTTTAGAAATTATTTCATTATAATGTGTACCATCCACCTATTCAAATCCCTGATTAACTGCATAAAAACTTATGTAGGCCAAAGGATGAGAAGAAGCACAGACTATGCCATGATACAACTGTCTATTTCACACCTAAGCTCATTTTATTTGCTCAGATAACTAAGAATAAATTACATTACAGAATATAGGGGACTAATGAGAATATTTTCAATAGAAGTTTTTAAGACTGCAGAAACCTGGCTGGGTGTGGTGGCTCACACATATAATGTCAGCACTCTGGGAGGCCAAGGCAGGCAGATCACTTGAGGTCAGGAGTTTCAGATCAGCCTGGCCAACATGGTGAAACCTTGTCTCTACTAAAAACACAAAAAATTATCTAGGTATGGTGGCAGGTGCCTATAATCCCAGCTACTTGGGAGGCTGAGGCAGGAGAATCGCTTGAACCTGGGAGGCAGAGGTTGCAGTGAACTGAGATTGCAGTACTGTGCTGCAGTCTGGGTGACAGAGAAAAACTCCATCTCAAAAAAAAAAAAAAAAAAAGAATGCAAAAACCTGTAAAACAACAAAAATATTTAAGATTTATATGACACATAATAAAAGAGGTTCACAATTAGATGGAAATATGAAACATGAGCTATAGCTATAGCTTTTGAAAATTTAATTCAGAGCAGAAATCACACTTAAACAACAAAACAGTTAAGTACATAATACTTAAGAATTCTAAAAATGACAACTAGTTGATTCTGAGGTTTCCTTAGAAATAAAAATCAAATCCTGCTGCATGTAAACTTAATTCTACCATTGACTGTGTTTTATATGCTTTATACGATGCTTCAATATTAAATCAGTTATAAACTTTGAAATGAGCAAGAACATTATCTAGATAAAGTATAAGAGATCAACAGACTTGTAAAAACCAGAAGGAACTTCAGAGCAATGCTTCTCAAACTGTGGTAAAGAACAATTGCTTTTTGTTGTTGTTTTTTCTTCCAGTCTACTAAGGACCATTAAATGGTCTTACTGGTCATGACTAGTCTGTAGTTCATGCCACATGCAAATCACCACAAAAGCTGTACAATACTTGAATTGTTCCATAGAATACAACAAGTCAAACCTAATCACCTACTTAGATGTCTTGGCAATATCTAATTGCTATCAAAGATTCCAATTGATTACTTTCAACTTCTAAATTAAATCTGTAATAATTTATGGAATGAATATCAGTCCACACTTAGCAAGTAGCATTAGAAATCAACACTATTACCCAACATTTCCTAAACTATGTTCTCTGGAAAACTCATCCTGCAAGAAGAAACACTGTTCTAGTCAAGAAAATTAATATGTCTTCAGATCCACAACCATACAAGCACATAAAATATTCTGAGAACTTTAGTAAATAAACTTACTTAACTATTTAATAATTACTTTGCTCTTTTAGAAGTCAGAAGTGTCTTCTAATATAACAGGATTTTAATATGACTCATAAAACTTAAATTTGAAAAAATTTTCTCTCAAAATTAATTAAGAGGTCATCAAATAAATACCTAGGAAATTAAATAAATTGACCTCTAAAAAGTATATAATCATTCTCCATACTAAAAATCATATTATGCAAAATAACTTTGGCTTGAATATATAGATTCCTGCAGAAAGAAACTAGTTAGATTTACCTCTTGGAATGTGAAAGCAGGACCTTATCAACAACATAGAAGATAATATTTACCTTCTTATTTGCTATGGGAGGTCAATATTCATCTATATATCAGTGAAAAGCTGCATCAAATTATGCAGACATAAGTTCAAAGAGAGCAGTGTTTTAAGTCATGTGGAATTAAAATCTACTCTGTCAAGACCTCATGGTTACCTAAGCTCATTCAAGTGCTGTTAAAATGAACACTCAAATGAGCATTAAAAATCTTACATCTCTATCATGCATTTTTCCTTCTGTTTTCCAGAGAACATTTCAGAACATTTACTCCATAAATGGCTTCTGTGGAGCAAATAAATTTGAGATATGAGAGGATAAAGAAAGGTGACTAGGTTTCTTTCCTCAGAATTTCTTAGAAACTTAAACATACTAAGATGTACTGCCAGCCTTCTCCAACAAAACGAAACAGTATAACCTAAATGGAAGGAATCTGGCTATCATGTTGCCATACTCAATCAGTGGAAGTAAATGATGGTGGGATCATCTATACCACAAATATACAATAATTAGAGACTCAAAAACTGTGCCCAGGGACTTCCTCTGACATTTATTATAGTCAATTTTTTAAAAGTTATTTGTGAAATATCTTAAATGTAGATTCCCCTGAGTTCAGTTAACAATTCTTGCTTCTTCACTTACCCAAATTTTCTGGTAATAATGTTTCAATCTTGAGAAAGCAGTTTCTTGGAGTCTATGGTAGCTAGTCTTCAAAGCTGTTCTAGAATTACAGGAGGTTATTCCATCTCTGTATCTATTGCTCTGATCTTTCCTACGTGCCTTTAGATTCTATTTGAAATAAGAACTGACTGCTAAAAAAAAGTGCTATATTTGGTAAAAAGGGCAAGATTAACCATTAAATAATCAACAATAATGTTGGTCTCTTGAAACACAAGGAAATCACTGTATTCAATGTATTGTCGTTTAATAATATTAAGAAGATGAAAGCTGTTGTTTTCCTTTTGAGGATCGTCCCTAAATATATTAGATGATCCATGGAAAAGTAGCATGATGTAACCTGAATTTTTTAACACATTCAGGCTTTCAGTGAGCACTTCCCAATGAATAAGACAGCAGATAATGTAGGTACAAGGATGAAACGAATTGTAAAAGTTAACTCGTATAAAAATGGCTAGACTGAGTAAACTTCTAAGCTTCTTATCCTCTCAAGCTGGTGTGTTTGCTTTGCCAGAAATATAGCCTACACGTAACTGGAATCTATTCAATTTTAGGGTGTATAATGTAGTTCTGAGATATTCTTCACATGGTTCCAAAGATACAGACTGCTCTTTTCTGAAGGCCCATATTAGCACCATCAGGGCATCTGTCTTCTGGGTTCTAGGGTTTAGGTCAGGCTTTAATAACTATTAGGAAGCATAATTGTAAAAAGAAACACACCTTGACATGGTTTCAAAATTCCCTGTCCTGGATGACTCTGGATTATTTCAGCTCTAGTCAACTTCTTTGTTTTCATAATAAGGAAAGAGAATTTAACTTTAAAGAAGGTGCCTCGTGACAGAGATTCAACCTAGGAGCCTTTTCTATGGTCAATAAAAAAAAAAAAGTGATTCAATACAGACCATCTATTATACCTCTGTTCCAACAATTTAAACAAACACTCAAATACTACCTGTCATTTCTTAGGCTCAAAACTATACTAAACAACTCTATCTGGGTAACTCCTCTATCACATCCATCCTGCTCTCTCTAAGACAGGCTGTTGACAAAAGGCTGAGCAGTACTGGGTGACTGTGTATGGCGTGTATCAGAAATTACAGAGGAGGTTAACTACTTTGGAAACATTGTTCCAGTATTGCTGAAAACCTTCTCTGGGGGAGCAATTTAAGTATTCATCTAGGAAAGTAACATGGCCGGCACTTCTGGGTAAGTGAAGGTGTGTCAATCTTCTATGAGTAAACTGAGAATTAAGGATTTCAACTGGGGCTTTGTAAGCACAGCTTTCAGGCTGGTAAACAGTGGGCTGTTACACCACTCACTGAAAAAAAGAATACACCCAGCCATCTTGCTTTGTGGCAATGGATGGTTTTTGCTTTATGACCTCTTCAAATGTACTGGATTTTATTTGTATTTGCCTAACCCTTTCATCTTTTACTTTCATTCTCCTTCATGGAGAAAACAGCAGTGAAATAGAAATGATACAGCTCTGTTTTCCTAGTTTCCATTACATAGTTTCCACTAGGAATTCATTTTTATTAATTTTTTGATAACATATTAATTTCTAATTTTGTTGCGTCCAAAGAGGCTCCTCATACCTACTCTCATTTGACTATGGGGCTGTCTGGAAGCTCTTCACATTTTTTCCCCCAAAACTCTCTTCTTCCTGACACATGCTCTCCCTGACATTGCCTGTTTTTTTCTGTATTCGTCCTTGACTGCATCCCCCTCTATCGTCTTTGTTTCCATGCTCCACAGGTATAATTGCGTCAGATTCTTTACCTGCTTCATTTTTTTCACTTTTTAGAATTGTCCATTCCTCTCAAGTCATAGTCTCATTTAGAGTCTATGATTTTGAAAGTATAACTAACTTTTCTCTAATTTTTTAAGCTACTTGACTAAATTCTAGGATATATGACTGAGAATGGTCAAGTTTTCCTTCCTCTGCTTTCACCTCCCACATTTTAAAAAGTACTGTCTCCTAATGGAACTGTCATGTTAAGACAACAGTTATTTGTTAGTTAGAATTAAGTCTAGGGAGACTACTCCCCTCATTGCTCCATTCAACTCACAGATGAGCACAAGTCAATAATTTTTCTGATTTTCAGCTTTGAATAGAATGAAATTTCTGATAGAAATTTAAATGGCATCCATCCAAATCTTGCCTAAGTAGCAGTTTTATCATCATTATCAATACAGATTAACCTCTTAAGGTCAGAATACTTAGGAATTGTCCTAATTTGGACAAGGATATTTTCTAGTAAATATTTACAAAATGTACAAAATGTTCCTAAGCATGTAATATACTATTAAGTTTAAAACAAACAATCCTTTCACTAGAATTTATTTCACCATTTTCCCAACACAACAAGCAATAAATCCCTAAATAAGTAAAACTACATTTGAAGAACCTTCTGGACACTCAGTGCTTATTCACAGAAGACTGCTGTGAGATCTACTTTTATAAAATTTCTGCAATTTTTAAATGAGCCATAAATAACTATACTTGGATTTTAAGAAAACAGTAGTAGTACTGTTCATCTGGCTAAATGGTACACCCTTGTAATGATTTTATTTTCCTCATTTATCTTCCAGAATATTTCCTTTGCTATAATTGTTTTTCTGCTTTCTAGATGTCCATACAAATACATATATTTGTGTTATCTGCTCAGAAGAGAACCTTCTATTAAGTCTGTCCATCACAAACAAGCAAATAAAACTAATTTAAATACTTAGTCATTAGAAAAAAAATAACTTTAGGGCTGTAGTTATCAAATGAATGAATAAATATTTTTATATATTATTCTTTCCTAATCAACTTTAGCCTCTTAACAGCCAGATTTAAGTGTGAATATGGATCACCTCTCCCTCTGCCGCCACCCCAGTGCTTAGGACAGGACTTTGATAACAGAATCTCAAATGAATGATTTTACATGAGGCAACCGACATTCCTAAATAAGACTGATGGCACAAGAAATACAGTAATCATAAACCTGCTTATTTCTTGAAATTCTTACAAAGCATGTTTTTAAAAAGCTAATATTTATAATTATTTTTAATAGTATAGCGGTGAAAGAAAAAACACAAATGTTCAACTATTATCTAAGCTAATAAATATACATCAGTATGAGGTATCATTAGAAAATTATGACACTATGATGTAAAAGAAATTAAAAATATGGAACTCAAAATCATATATATTCATTTTAATCATTATGACACAAAATAAATAAGTAAACACATGTTTTTTATGACACATTCTAAAGAGCCATGCAGAAAATCTAACAATAATTTAATCTTAAAACAGCAAATTATTTTCTATAATTATATATAATTATAACCCTGCTCAACTGGATTTTTAATTTTACTGATTTGTTATTCATTTATTTAAAAAGACTCAACACTTTATCCTTAATTATTGGTCATATACAACAAAATGGGAATAACATCATTTTACCTAGTAAAAGTTTAGGTAAAATGTCCAAATAAACCACTCCCTAGGAGAAAAGACTATATGGGTATTCTTTATCATCATCACATATTTCTTTACTAAGCTTTTGTTGCTGTAATTGTTTGTTTTCAGTAAGCCTGTATTAATTTTATAACCAGAAAAATAAGACAATAAAGCAAGCACTTCCACATATCTACTAATAATTTTAAAATAACTATTCAAAGGAATAAACCATATTATAACATAAACTATGCAAAGGAATAAACTATATCCCCTTAATTACAAACAGCTTAATTTAGCAAAAATTAACATTAGTAGAAACGGGCCAGCAAGACTGCAGAGAGAGAAGAACGCTATTCCCAAGAGTTACAGAGAAGGTCATGTGAGATGCCACATGTGAGACACAGAGCAGGGCTGGATCGTAGCAGGTACCCAGAAATGTTAAGTTAGCAGGCACATATTAAGAATCTGCTAGGTGCTACAGACACACTTGAACATAGCTCCCTTTACTAACCCTACCCTTATCATAACTCTCTTGTGAATTCCCTACCCTTTCTTACTATCAACCTTGTCCTTGATATGTTAGAGACAAAGAAAACAAAGACATTAAGTGACCAAAAGGACATCAGAGCTGTTTGTCACCTCCTTAATAACAAAGGTGATCACTAGACTGGGTAGACGGTTCCTCATTTTTTGTGCTCATCAGGCCAAAAGGTAATCATTCTCTTTTATATTAATAGTTCTTGCCAAGTCCAGAGCTATGCTAAAGCAATTCCTAAATAGCTGCACTTTCCTGCCAGAATGTCCAAATAAACCCTCGAAGTCTAATTGTAAGAGGACATAGGATAGCCAAGTGAATTCAATGATATTAAAATGAGCTTTGAGAAGAATGCTGCTTCCAATTTATAAAATCAGCCAGAAATCACTTGCTCTCAAGCCTCCACCATTAGCATCATCAGCAATGACGGCAACAAAACAGATTTTCTCTTGCACCTTCAAGAAAGCAGTTAGGAAACATCCGTGCCCTGTATCCAACATGTCCTATTTTATTTTTTTAGAATCCCTTCACATTAGCAGGAAGTAATTTTCCTTTGTTACTTGGGTATCAATGTACTTTGATGGTATTCACCCTGCTCACCTGGATTGTTATCTATTTGTTATTCATTTGTTAAAGACTCAACACATTTATCCCTAATTATTGGTCATATAGAACAAAATGGGAATAATCTCATTTTACCTAGTAAAAGTTTAGTTTGAGACACCTGTTATGGATTTAGAATCAACTATCTCCCAATAAATTCATACATCTAAGTACAACATGACAATGATTATTACATGTACTTAGATGTAATTGATGCCTCTAAGTATAACATGACACAATTATTGTGCAATACTGTAATAACTGGAGTTGGATACAGACCCATACCTCATATTTATAATCTGATTTCTTTCTGCCACTTTGATATTTAAGTTTTAATTTCTAACAATCTGTGACCAGAACTTCATACATTTAAGTCCAAAGGCAAATGTATATATACCCTGTTTCATCCATTACAATAGGAACAGACCCTTTTGGGAATACTGATGAAAAAAGAAATATTTCCATGAGAATGATTAAATTAAACAGGGAATGAATGGCCTCTGGAACATTTCACTTCCCTGTATATAACACATATTCTGAAGTTAATAGTTAATGGTAGATTATTGCTGTTTAGGACTTAATCTTTCTGCTAAGAATCCTTGATCATTTAAGGACTCCAACTTCCTGATTTTGTTTTACTGGACTGATGTGCCAAATCTGTCAAAAAGTTTTTCACTCAGGAAAAAATCCAACAAATAACTGGAGCTATAAGGATCTTTAGAAGTTATACAAAAGAGAAACAATAATCCCTCCAAATTTATACATCTAAGATGTAGTACACTTGTATCTTTGTAACATTTAGCAATGTAATACACGGGGGGAAAGAGTTAAAAACATTATACACTGATAGAAATTGCTGTGAAAAACAATTTGCAATATGGCACAGCAATGCTCATTTAACTGCTTCTGAGAAAGGAATGTTTGTATAAACTGAGTTCAATCAATGAGACTAAAAAAAATATATATTTATGTGAGAAGTACAGTCAAAACCCAAACATTTTAGTTGGAATTCTGTGGAATAGTTATGAACACTTTTAAAAAAAATCCAAATTTAGAAAAATTGGTAGATCTGTTCATTTAAAGGAAAATATATTAAGTGCATTTGTCATGTGACTTTTATACGCTAATATACTTAGGTTTATAATCATTTATAGAAAACTGCATGTTTTAATTTAAGACATTTTCTTATAAATTATCTCAATTGAATTTTTGGTTTTATTGTTTTGTTATTCAAAACAAGTTGACTTTCATAACAATTCTGTAATTTAAGTATAGACAGGTTCTACTATAAAGGAGAGGTAAGGTTAATTCTATGGATTTAAACAGTTAAATGGCAATAAGTCCTTATGTTGATAAATGTGCTTTATTAAAAAGAAATATTTTATATCATTCAAAATATGATGTTTATGGGAAATTCACTTTAGATATTTGAATTCACTTACAGTTGTTACCAGAATAAAAAATTAAGGAGAGACAGAAAATGATCTTTCCATTCTACCCAGTTAAAAAAACAAAACCAAACCATGGATCTGTTCATTAATCTCTAGCCTACTAACATGAAACTCCTAGGTCAGTTCACACATCTCTGCCTTTGCAGCCTCCTAGTCTCATGTCCAGTGTTGGTCCACTCTGACCCATGTACAGTCAGAGCGGTCTTTCCAAAAGGCAAGTCTGATGCTGTCACTTCCCTTCTGAAAACTACCCAATGGCTCCCATTTCCCATGAAAGATAAAAAACTAAATTTATAAAGAACTCTTCAGCCTAATCTTTCCATTCAAAACTACCTTCACTCCTCTTCCTCCAAAAAAGACCCTCAGTTATCTGAACATGTTCTCTCTCCCTTCTAGGCTTTTGTGCATGTGTTTTCTCTGCCTTGAACTCAGTTTCTCACATCCTTATCTGGCAACTCCTTATTTGTCATTCAGGTCTCTGCATAAACATATCCTTATTCTTTCTAGATTAGGTTACATGCCCCTGCAATGTCTTTCTGTACTGAACCTTATACCACTTTATTCTCTCTTTCTAAGTGACTGTTTCCTCATTGACTGTAACTTCATGAGAAAGGGATTGTGTTTGTCTTGCATACTGTGTTCTCTGCAAGGCCAGGTACAATGTCTGGTGACAGGAGAAGCTTAATTAACTCATGTTGAATAAAAATATCAGTATCAGTTAACCTTTAAAGATATACAATATTTCAGTTTAAAATTCTTTTAAACTGATAAGCATTATACACTATACATTACAGGGGTCTTCAACCCCTGGGTCACAGACTGGTACTCGTCTTTGGCCTGTTAGAAACCCAGTCGCACAGCAGGAGGTGAGTGGCAGGTGAGCATTACTGCCTGAGCCCTACTTCCTATCAGATCAGAGGCAGCATCAGATTCTCATAGCAGTGCAAATGCTATTGTGAACTGCCCATGGAAGGGATCTAAGTTCTGAGTGCTCCTTATGACAATTTAACTAATGCCTGATGATCTGAGGTAGAGCAGTTGCATCCTGAAACTAACCCTGCCCTGACCCAGGTCCATAAAAAAATTGTCTTCCATGAAACCTGTCCCTGGTGCCAAAAAGGTGTGGGACCACAGCTATAAAACATAATTTTGTTAATGTAATAATTTCATATATTCTTTAATTCAGCCAGAGAGAAGGTTAAAGATGTTATTTTAAAATATGCTTTCAAGAAAAATTATGTTTACAATAAAGAAAAAAAACTTCTTTGAGGAAAAGTTAGCTATAAAAGTATAAAATACAATCATCTGAAAAACAAAATGAACTTAAAAAAAGATGTTGTTACTCTTTTGCTGATGGAATAGTGTGCTTCTTTGTTGATGTTTTTAGAAAAGTTATAGAAGACAGGGATAGCAAGGATATAGGGAACAGGCCCTGAACTGATTTTCTGTTCTTTCAAACCTCTGTTCCTTTCCTTCCTTTGCAAACTCTTTATAAATGGAAAAGAAAGAGGAAAGAGGAGAAGTCAGGAGAATCATTAGAAAGTATTATCAAATGCTTTTGAAGAATCCAAATCCAAAACAACAAACTGAAGATAAACAAAACTAAATGGTAACTGAGAACTTCATCAAAATTCAGCTACCAGAGAGGCACCAGAATGTGACACTGGTTCTTTAACATACTCTTTCAACATTGGACAGTTCGAAAGTAAATGAGAATATAACTTTAAAATGAAGCAATATCAAATAACACTAATTACCTGTTCATAATAGTGGATATTCTCCTCAGCCATATCTGTAAACGCTAACTTGATATCATTTTGCATATTTTGTTTCCATCTTTCCCAATCTGCTTTCAGGGCATTATTAGCACATTCCACTTTATCTTCAAGTTTTCCAATCTCCTCTGGAAGCTGAATTAAGTCACAAAGAGAGATAAATTGATCTATGCATTCTTTCCATTACATGAATTCATCAAATTTAAGTTGAATAAAATACCAAAACAGCGTAAGTATAACTCTGTTTTTAATCACCAGTATTTACCGTGCATACTAATTAAAGTAAAAAGAACATTAGGTTCAGTCAGGGTTGCTGAGTACAGTTCTATGGTTGGTCACCAATTAGCACTTGACCTTGGCTAAGTCTCTCAAATCCTGGGCTTCAGTTTCACTATTTATAAAATGAACACAACTGAACAAAAAATTAACTCGAAAGTCTTTTGTATTAAGACTCTCATTACAACCACCATTTCTAGTGATATTTATGTTAAAAGATAGGGTTTCATTCACTTCAGCTTTCTAGTTCTGGTCCTCATTTTTCAACTGTTTTTACCAGAAGGCTTAATTAACTGAGAGGTTGGTTATAATATCTATACTTTGTGGTCCCACCTGGAAGCCCAGGAGATTAACTTGCAAACTTTACTCAGATAGCTAGTAGCAGAGGAAAGTTTATAGCTCAAGATGCCCAAATCCTAGATCATGAGCCACTAGACAAGCTTAGTGTAACATTTACCTTCTTTCCTACCTTGTCAGCCTTTGAGCATGCATGCCATTGATTTATTCTTTCATATTTGGGATATTCTTATATAAGTATTTATATATTTATATTATAGCTATTCATATATTCAGCATATATTTATTAAGTGTCTTGTCTATAGCAGGCATTCGTCTGAGACCTGGAGATTCAGTAGTGAAGAAAATATACAAAAATCCCTATTTTTACCACAGCTTATACTCTACTGGGGAGAGACAAACTACAAGCAAGATAAATAAAATACGAACTGTCAGCTGGAAAATGCTAAAGAGAAAAATGAAGCAGAAAGGTAGACAGGGAATGTTAGGATGCTGCAATTTTCGAGAAGGTGGCTAGGCAAAGCCTAAATAAGTGTGACTTGAATAAATCTGTGAAGTAGATATGAGAGTGAACCATGGATTCTCAGTGGAAACACATTCCCAGCAGAGGAAATACCAAAGGCAATGACCTGGAGGTGGAAGTGTGCCTAGGTGATTTAAGAAGAGAAAGACCAGCTTGTTTGCAACAAAGAGAAAAAAAAAGAGGGGGGAAAAGTCCTGAGAAATGAGGTTAGAGAAGCAGTGAGTGGCCAGATCATACTAAGCCATGTAGTCCATGGTAAAGCTCTTGGATTTTTATGGAGATCCAAAGCCAGGGAGATCTGAGCAAAAATGACATCATCTCTTCTCAATTTTTAAAAGGAGCTTTATATGTTACCATCATGGTCACGACGAAGTATTTGTAAGAGGCCATCTTTTAAAAGAATTCCTATTTCAAGATGCTAAAATGTCAAAATGTATGTCTTAGAACCAATAACATGTGTTACTTCCGATGCTTGTTTGAATTAGCTCCTTTTTCTGATATGAAATTTCACTTCTGTTCTTATTTTACAGCAGCCATGTGTGCTTTCATGTCTCAAATAATAGATATTTGGTATTATATAAATCTTGCATGACCAATGTGAGATCTACTTCAGTAGAAAGGCTGACTTTCATGTTTGTGTCTGTTTTTTTCACTCTTGTTTTGTTTGTAGGGTCAAACTATCTCAGTGAGAATACTTTATGGGAATTTATAATCTTCTAGGTAATTATTTTGCTGAATCTTAAAGAACATGTCTAATGGGATGCTACTGAAAAACTGATAATGATAGGCGGCAGGTGCCTGGAAATAGGCACCCACAAGCATAATAAAATTGCCGGAAGGCCAAACTCAAACAGCATCTGAGTATGCTAGGAGACTTCAGTGACGTTAGAGAGCCTCACTCCTCTCAGTTGTTGGATGGAGTCTTGCCATTTGCACAGCCAGGTCGGGATTTATTAACAGAATGCCTCCATCTAGGATCAGGGGGTACACACACCAATTGTAACCATACCATTAGTCTCTGCTTAGGCTTTGCAATTTAAGCTGCTATGGCATGGAGTGGAATACGGACAGAGTGGTTTTACTGAAATTGGCTTTCAGGAAACATAGTATCTAAATCACATAGTCTATGTTCCTCTTCTTCCTAAAGGATTTACTACAAAGAGTTTTTCCATGTCAATCTGTAAATCCACCTCATTAAAGCCTCTGAAGTGGTCCTCCATTTAGTTGGTTGCTCTGCTCTAACCAACAGGTACTGTCTTCCTAGAGAAGAACTTAAGAACTGACTCTCAGAACTTTGAGCTCACTGTAACCTACAGAAAAAAGGAAGGATTGCAGCCTTATCAGTATAGCATTGGGATTAAGAGTACTGTAGGTCTCACTTCTGTCTTTCACAACTTATGTGGCATTGGGTAAGATTATCTGTTGAAGTCCTAGTTTCTTTATCTGTAAAATAAAGGTAAAAGTAATAACATGCATTTCATAGAGATTCTTATAAAACTTTCACAAAATAATGACCATTAATTGACTTACACAGGGCCTGAAAATTTGCCTACTAAATGTTCTCACCACCACCATCACCAACATCACCAGTTGTTGCAACTGACATTAATTCCCTCTCTTCTTTTGGCATTTTAGTCTCTGGCAATACGTCATTCTTCCACGAGTGTCTAGATTTTAAGTCAATTTCTAGTGCTATTTCCTTAACCTATTTTCGCTGTGTAGAAAATGATACATATGCTTTAAATATGTAAGATCAATTCTTAGCTTTTTTGGTGATTATATCAGAGTTTTTTTCTTTCTTTGATGAGTTCTTCATAATCTTAGAAAAAAGGAAGGTAAAAAAAATTAGGTATTTCCTCATAGTGAATTATCTTCCATTATTTCAATTCTAAGAAACACTAACATAATAAGCACAAAACACCTAATTCAAATTAAGAATGATCTGCAATATATCTTTCCTAACAATTTACAAAAGCATAATTAGATGTCCATCTCCTTAATTGACTTCAATTTTACTAAGTTCTTCTGTACAAAGACTATGCATTCTGACTGTGCCATCCATCCAGGTTCTCATAGAACATATTACTCAACAAAAGTTAACCTGAGGGGGAGAACAGCCCACTGTCAGGCTAAAGAAGTCCTTCTGGTGTTTTACTGTTCCCTCCAAAACCACATGGTAGGTTTTGAATTGCTATAGGAAATTCAACTCCTAGACTGCAAAATATCATGGAAAAGACTGGGCTAGGTAAGATTTAAGGCTTGCTATAATTCTTTTCACAAATACTGACAGCAGTTTAGTCCTCTGTTATTGGAAAAATTGAAGAAGCAAGCACCCCTTGTTGCCAGGAAAATGTTGTAATGCCAAAATAAGTAATGATAAAAGACTGTAAGAGAGTGAAAAAAAATGCTTTATATTTAATAGTAAGGCTAATGGGTAATTTCTAGCTTCAGTTATATTCAACTAGAAATTAGCCACACAAAGTCATTGATGCTAAAAGCTCAAACAAAATAGTATGTTTCTACAATAGTAACTACATAACTATACTAATAGTAACAGCAATAATCACAACTATTTTTTGCATTCTGTCATGGGCCATTGTTTTAAGCTATATGCTTTCCATACATTATTTCACTTAATCTGCATAAGCATGTTAGAAATTTGGTATTATCTTCCTATTAAAAGCTGGGAAACTAGAAGAAAGAGATGGCAGAGATTATATAGCCATTTGTGGCATAATAGGGATTCAAACCGATGTCTGTCAGTCAAGGCAAATGCTCTATTCATACTGATTGAATAGTATCAACCACTGATTGGACTAGCCTGCCTGTGGCCTTCAAGGTTAAACTGATAGAGCTGTTATCTCCAGGCATTTGTAATCTAGTAGGTACAGATACACAAAAGTAAAGCAAAAACCAAAGGCTATAATAAAAAGTGGAGTGGGATACATACCACAATGGAAGGAAAAACTTACAGTGGTATTTACAGATGCAAAATGGAGGATTAATTCTGATTGTGGGGTAGGGGACATTTGAGTTTTAATTCACTAGGCAGTGACCAGGACAAGGAAGCACCTGTCTGAGGGTATGATATAAACACAACTACAGAAACAGTATGTGCGACAAAAGAATCAACAAGAGGCTGGTCTGGAGTTGGCAAGAAGCAGCATGGGCAATGCAGCTGCAAACGCAGATTACAGACTGAACACTAGAGGCTGGAAATTATATTGAGCATGAAAAGGACTTTGCAAGATATAATAATCCACTGAAGGTTTTGATCAAGGAAGAGCTGTACCGCAGAAGACTGAGTTAGAGGAATGCAGAAATAATTAAGAGAGAAACAAAAGAGGAGAAGAAAGGAAACCAGTTCATCTGAAATGAGACAAAGGAAACAACCATGAAAGGCAATAGGGAGGATCTGGTTGGTTCACACTCGTTGACCCAGCAGCTTCCACTCAGTATAAATCTAGTCTGTTAGGAATGAAAATGGAGGGGGGAAGAAATGGACCTTGCCCTCACAGACTCATACCAACGGGGAGAAAGAAAGAAGTAATCAGGAAAAGAAAACGTGAAAGGCATTCATGCAAAGCAAACTGCAGACGTTAGTTCACAGAAGCATGTTTGCCTTGGAGTTTCTGAAGAACTACAGATGGTTCTTTAAGGTTGATACCTAGAGAACAAGTAGATGAAGAGCTAAAGAAAAGGACAGAGAGGCAGGCAGTGCCAGGTCCTAAAGGGATTTCTCCTGCAGGTTGTTCGGATTTTCACAGAAGACAAGCGGAGGCACTGAAGGAGTTTAAGAAAGAGGACTAAAAAACAGTGGTAAAGATCAGATTCCTGATGCCACAGAAACTGAAAAGAAGCAACTGCAATGCTGGAAGACACAATCAGGCAGGTCTAGCCCTGACTAGATGATGGGCACTGGAAGAAAAGTCTGCATTGCTGATAAGGTTAACAGGAAGAACAGGTAGAGTGAGGCAGGAGAGGAGGGCCTGAGGGCTAACAGTGGTAATACATTTCACTATCCCAAATAGTGCTGCAAGGTGAGGGACAGTTATATAAACATTCAAAACCATTCAGCTGCATACAGAGCAAACAATTTTTGGAGGCTAGAAGGAATTAAGATTAAAGTTAAGCTCTGAAGCTTCCAAAAAGACTTTGCTACACTAATTTGGGTGATTTGGGCAGGCTGGGATGTGATATGAATATACCAATGACATACCTATTGCACCAAAGCAGAGCTGATATTTTTAATAAAGAATTACAGATATATGTCTAAGGAAAGAAGTAAAACTGTAAGAAACAACCTGGAGAAGAACTGTGCATCTCACAGCAGCTGATGTGCAGCTCTGCTCTTTTGGGAGAGATCTCTCTCCATTATCAAGGTTTTTTAAATTGATGTTTTGATGATGCTTAAACTGCTTTAGAATTCTTGTTTGAACTAAAAACAATAATGTGGTTCATTTGGAAACTGTTAAAACATTTGGTCCTAAAAAATGAATGACTAATCCTCCTCATTCAAACACATAAATATATAAATCTGTTTTTATTTGTTGACCCTGACCTCTTTGATACCTCTTTGGATACAATCAATTATGGATGTTTCTGACTTAACCTATGTGAAAGAAAACAAAAACTCCAATCGGACCCCAATCACTATGTCAAAAGAAAAAAAATAAGCTGAAAGCTGAGTCATGCAAGAAGCTGCCTTTCCTTTTGTTCCTAAACAGATAGCTACAGATAAAAAGATTAAATATCTGGGTAGCTACTCCATGTTCACCTCATCTTACTTAAAGTGCCCGTTCCCTGATGCTGAGAGAAATGCACCTTTTCTGCTGCAACATGTGGATAACAGTATCTTCCCTCTTTCCCCTCCAGCCCACTTTTCCCCTTTAAATATTGAAGCCCTCAAAATCACCTTTTGAGAAAGTTACAGACCATAGACTGTTTCTGTGGTTCCATGTTTATTTCCTCCACGCACGTCCCTAACCTTGGCAGAATAAACTAAATTGATTAAGACCTGTCTCAGATACTTTTTGGGCTATTCTTACATCCCAATAAACCCACTGTTGTAAATACTGTAAGTCAAAAACGTATTTAATGCTGGCAACACAGCAGATGGTCTAAATTACAATCATTCAACTTAGGATTTTTCGACTTTAAGATAGTGAGAAAGCCAAACACACAGTAACGCCATCTTAAAGCTGAGTAATCCTAAATCGAACCATCAGAATTCAGGGACCATCTGCATTTTGAAGTGCTAAGCTTTTGGGGTTACCTGAAAACTGTAAATCATTTTACTGGTTATAAGTAATTCAAATGTCATTCACATTTAATTAAACAAAAGCTTTAAGTTTGTTGTACATATACCAGAATCAAGTTAGTTAGAAATGCAAAAAAATTCAGAAGACTTTGTAGAGTCATGTGCCACATAACAACATTTCAGTCAATGACAATCTGCATATATGATAGTGATTCTGTAAAATGACCATATGGTAGTTCTACTGTACTTTTTCTATGTCTAGATATACAAATATTTACCATTGTGTTTCAATGGACCAAAATAACATGCTGTATAGGTTTGTAGCCCAGGAACAACAGGCTATACTACAAAGCCTGGGTGTGTAGCAGAGTATGACATCACAAGGTAATGTAAGTGTACTCTACAATATTTGCACAGTCATGAAAATGCCTAAAAATATGTTTTTCAGAACATATCCCTATCACGTAGGAACACATGACTGTATCATAATTGAGTTATGGAAAATTAGATGTGAAAAATAACTGAAAATTTTTCTATTGAAGTCCAAAGACAAAGAGGGCAACATTAGGAAATTCTGAAGCAGTTCATGCTCATTGAGATAACTACTTTGTGGGAATTATGAACTAAAAAGATGAAGTTTATTCATTCAGTTAACAAATATTCTTGGTCTACCATGGGCCAGGTACATTGTAGCTATTATGAGAGATATAATCTAATGAGTATCATGTCTCCATATGCAAGCCCAGAGCCTGAAAGTCTAAAGTCCTGCCTGCCTCAGCTGTGTTTGCCATTGTCCCTGATCGCCCAGCCCTCACCCAGCCTTGCCATCTTAACTGCTCTTCTGCCTCACCCCCACCCGCCATTGTAACTGAACTTGTGGTCGTGTATATTCCTTGGCCCTACCCCCCACCACTGCACTAATCTTACTCTGCAACACCCCCGCCCCCCCAAAAAACAACCCCAACCTATGAAGCCAATTCCCACCTTACGCCCTTCCCCTGTCCTTTCTCAAACTCGGCCCACTTGCACCCAAGCAAGAAATAAAACGGCCTTGCTGCCCACACAAAGCCTGTCTGGAAAATCTCTTTATTAAATACATTTAATATACAAATAACAATGAGCACATATTTAGTTCCTTGAGGCACTTGAGGCTAAATAGAACAGTTTACTTGTACCTTTTTAAAAATTTTAATTCTTATAAAAAACAGTATTCCTATACTTTGGAGTGTTTTTTTTGTTGTTGTTCTTTAAAAAAGGCAGGAATAAACTCTAAATTGTTTTTACGTTAAAACTGTTTTTCCTGAGAGGGGAACATGACCGAACTCTGTTAAGGCTGATATGTTTCTCTAAAATTATTATTAGTCTTAAAAAGTGAAAACAGAATTTGCTGATTCCTGAGAAGAAACAAAGGAAGAAAAAAAGGAAATAATGAAAAAAAAAAAACCCGCACTAAAAATAAGTCCACCATAAACAAATGTTATTTTGTTATTTCTCATCCATGGGAAGTACAGTATAGGAGGCAGCATCGAGTGGATGAATAAAAGATGCATGAGATTCATGTCACACCTCACCTATTGGAGGTATCCCAATCCAGCTGAAGGGCATTTCCTCCCTTTCTTGTTAGATTGGGCTTGCTTTTTCTGATTCAGTTCCAAGTTATCTAGGGAATGGTCTGATGATTAAAAGGGCCAAAACAGATGCACTGGGTTCCATAAACACTGGCTGCATTGTGAACCCTGGTCATCATGTTGTAAATGTTTGTAGGTTACATGGGCAGGTGGGGAAAGTAAAGTGATAAATCCAAGCATTATTGCTAGAAAATAAAACTTACAGTCTGTTGTCATGGACTCATGGGACCATTTCTAGAACTGCATACCGTGCACTGTTTTTAATATTATTTCATTTTTAAAGAACATATGACTGCTAGCTAACATCGCCACTGGAGCACTAACCTCACAAGCCCATTTAATCTGGAGGTTTTTCTCCTTAGACACTCAACACTGACTTTTGGTAAAACTAATCCAGAAACATAGTAGTCTAATAATTTTCATTAGAAAGTGGCTTTATAAATTTGACTTTTATATTACCTTTACAAATTTAAACTTTCAAGAACATACCTTTACATAAGCATAACCATCAAGAACAGACCTAATATTAAAATATAAATCTCTGAAAATATGGGTTATTAGTTTTTTCAATCAAATGATTAACTGAAATGTGAAAAGTAAAAAATTCACAAAAAATACCTTAGAATAATTTTATTAACTTTATGAAAAATATTAAAGTGATAGAACATTTTGGAATCTTGTTAAGAGAATAAAGATAATATTTTCTTTCTGGTAAAATATGGTATTGGGAATTATATCACAAATATCTATATATAACCATTACAGATGAGAATTGTATTCTCACAAGCTTAGAGTAGCAAATAAAATATAGAAATTTTTTTAATTGTTAAAAAGAACATACCCCACAAAGTTAAGCTTCTAAAAAGACTTTATAACAAATTTGGAGAAAAATTTCATAAAATGGGGTTACTTATAAACTAAACAAGATATACAAATAATGTATCCAGAGTGCATACATTTGATCTAACACTAAACATTTAAAAATGACTGGGCTTTTCTTTTAAAGTGTCTTTAAAGATGAATGGGTAGATCTTTTAAGATTTAAGTTTGATCCTCTAATGCTATTTCTCTCAATATATGTCCATTACAGAGGCAAGAACTTTACTTTCAAATTTACTAATAGAAATGACAATGAAGTCATTGAATTCACTTGGCTATATCCTAGGACCTCTTACCAATGGCCTTTGAGAGCTTATTTGGATTTTTGAGCAGGAGAGCGCAACTATTTAGGAATTGCTTTAAAAATAGTTCCAGACTTGGCAAGAACTACAAAAGAGAACAATTACCTTTTGGAGGGATGGACACAAAAAAACGGGGAACTATTTACTCAGTCTGGTGCAACCACCTTTGTTATTAAGGAGATGACAAACAGCCCTGATCTTTACATTCTTGCTTGAAGGCTTTTTGATCATCTTGATTTATGTTTTCTTTTTATCTAATATATCAAGGACACTTGATAGAAAGGGTAGGGACTTCACGAGAATCATAAGAGAAGAGTTAGTAGGGGGAGCTATGTTTCAGCAAATCTGTTGCATATTGCGGATTCTTAATATGTGCCTGCTAGATTAACTTTTCCTTGCTCTCTGTGGGTCACCCTAACTGCCTAGTCTATCGAGAGATCCTGGATACTTAATTGCTGGTGCAGGAATCACTTGGCATTTTCCTTCCTCCCAGTGGGTGCCTCTGACTGCAGCTGTTTCTAGTAGGCCATCTCGGCCCCTCTAAGTTGCTTTTCTTTAAAAAAAAAATATAATAAGACATTTAATTTTATTTATGTGTGCTCTTTCACACCCAATTCTCCACTAAAACACAATTTCTTATTACCTTCGATAAGAAGGAAGAAAAACAAATTGGGTAGAAAATTAAACAATCATTTAACAAATCTTTATTTTTAAGTGCCTATTATGTGCCAGGCATTGGCCTAGACACATGACCAAGAGCACAGGATGAATATGAGAGGGAAGGCCCCTGCCTCTGGAAGCTTACAGTCTAGCAGGGACTTAAGATTCGTATCACACTGGGCATTCCCTAACATTCTACCTTAACAGTTAACTTAGAGTTTCTCAGTTAGTTTTCTTGTTTACATAAATTTAAAAAGTACCTTCTCCAAACTAAATCTTAAGAAATCCAGAAGATCCAGATCCAAAGATTCCACATAAAAACGAAATATATCTTTATAATCAATAGATATTCCTTATTGGACTAAATATTCACTAGATGAAATTAAGGTACATACTAATATACATAAGTAAACAATCAGACATAATCAAGCTCAGTTGGATGACATCTTTATTTTTAGGACATTTTCACATGTCCAGTGCTCTGCTGCTGCATGTGGGGAGAAAGACACGTACCTGTTATGAGGAGGATGCAACACTTGCCTCAACGCTAAGTTCCCTGTCTCCTAATAACACATGCTGCTGGCTCTAGGTCAAGACTCAGATTATACCGGCCACTCAGGCAGCTCCACTGTGAAGAAATAACATTTCATCTTTCTCAGTTGCCTTAGGATATTAACAATTTGTTGTTACCTGCTCCTCTTGCTCCTTTCTTACTGAACTTTAAAGGTTTACAATCACACACATTTATTAGTCAGTGATCTAAAGCCTGGGCTCTGAAGTCCTGTGGGTTCAAATCCTAACTGTGTGAATGCAGACAAGGTCGTTTCCTTAGAGGGGTGGAGTTTCCTCCTCTGTAAAATGCAGCACCCTGGTGTGAATATGAGAAGGTTTTTATTAAGGCACCAGAACTGTCCTAAATGAATCTGCTCTCTCACTTTTCCTATGTTAAGGGATCCCAATTGAGGAACTGTAAGAAAAGAAAACCACCAGAGAAACAAAGTGCTATGTTATTAATAGCTTAGCAAGCTCCTCAATAGCTCTGACAAAACCTGAGAGTGTTAGTGGGTGAACTGAACAATGAAATGCTTCAGGTCAAAAAGTCTTCTATTACTGTAAGACCCTTCTCCAAATCAAGTGAAGCCAAAAAGCCCAGAAATTATCTCTATTTTAGAAAATCAGGTTGCCACACCATCTCTATAAGTTATTCCTCTCCAATCCAAGAAATTTTAGTGTCTTGCAAATTATGGAATGTAAATACCCTAACACAAAATATGCAAATCAATATTTTCCCCTTGACTCTGAAAACATTTTAGAATGTACTTCCTGGTAACTAAAAGAAACTGTCTAGCAATCTAAGAAGAATAAAAGCCAAAACCATTCCTTTCGACTTCCAAACATCTTTTTAGGCCTTTAGATTTTGTCAGAGATCAGCATTTTAAAAGTATATTAACTCAGCCAACAACTATTTATTGAGCACTTACTTCATGCCAAGTACCATACAAGGCACAGTGCCCCTATGTGAAATGTTTTCTTCCTGTATTCATTTTTGGATCACTTCTTTCATAGAGGCACATCTTTGCCTAATATCACAAAGTCCTTCCAATTCAGATATAGTCTCACGATGAGGGCACTAAGGAATGCTTTAATGTGTTTTTCTAAAATTGGGATTCCTATAACTATATCAACACTCAGCAATGGTCTAAGGATCGCCAAAATCATGAATAAACATAATTTTCATAGATATTTTACAGAGATTAAACTCTTTTTATTAACAAATATAAATGAATTATGGAGTAGGGATAGTCACATGAGACTTTAAAACAGGAGATCTTAAAGAAATTTTGAGTTTGCATTGGCCATGAAGGGGTATCTCTCAGATTTACTGGGGCATATATTCCAGCTTTCTTATACTAAAGAAAGTAAACTCTTTAGGTAAAAATGTTTGAACTGTACACCACATTGAAATATGTGTTAAAAGAAACTCTGCTTGACTGCTATACATTTAATAAATAATATACTTTAGCATAATTCTAGAGGAGTTGTCATAGTTACCAACAGTTTTATCAAAGTATCAAATAAAAATTATGGATTGAGAAATCAGCTTCCCTACAGTCTGTTTCTCTAAGAAAAGCTGCCAGAAAATATCCAGTCAAAACTTTTTTCAATCACTGCAATTTATCATTGCTAAAAAGCAATCTAGGGAGAAATTTCACTTCTCTCTCTAAGAAACAGACACCCATGTTGACTATTGAATCAATGATCTTCCATCACTTATCCCTGATTTTGTAACCTAGAACAGAGGCAAATAAGCATCCTTTATCCTTAACCCATGATTGTCTCTATACATACAATAGTAAGGTCATATGGGTAGCACAATTAAAATTTAGAGTCTTTCCAATATTATTACTAAGCCCCTAATACCCAAACATCTTATGAGGTCTGCTCCTAATACATTATGAAAAGAGTTCATTTCTTCATTAACAAATAATAGCATTCTCATACAAATCAATCTAGTATGTAAAAATTTATGAGGCTAGTATAACCTTGATACAAACAGTGACCTTTCTGGCAGAAGCAACTGTAATGATAAGTCATTCTTATTCAGAAATGTGGATACAAAAGTCCTAAAAAATAAAGTGAGCAAGCCAAACCCAGCAATGGCCAGAGTAGCTTTACCCCAGGGACCCAAGCATGGTTAACATGAGAAAATCTTTTAGTGTAAGCTGCTGCAAGAAAATAATAAAAAGTGTACAATTATCTGAAGAGACACAGAAAATCATTCTGAAAGTTCGATACTTTTGAATCAGACTCTTATCAAATAGGAGTAGATAAGAACTGCCCCAGCCTGATTAAAAGTATTTAAGATGCAAAACTATAGCAAACATTATTATTTATGATAAAAATCTTGGAAACATTTGCTTTAGAATCAGGAAAAATACAAGAATGTTCTATCACTAAGAACAGTATAATGTTTTTTATTTTGCCAATTTGCAATGAAATAGAAACATGAAGTATAATTATTGAATAAATATGATAAAATTGCCAATATTCACCTGTGATAGAATTTCCTTTTTTTTGACTCAAAGCCTCGCTCTGTCGTCCAGGCTGGAGTGCAGTGGCATGATGTCAGCTCACTGCAACCTCCAGCTCCTGGGTTCAAGCGAGTCTCCTGCCCCAGCCTCCCGAGTAGCTGGGACTACAGGTGCGTGCCACTGTGTCCGGCTAATTTTTTGTATATTTAGTAGAGATGGCATTTCATCATGTTGGCCAGGCTGGTCTTGAATTCCTGACCTCAGGTGATCTGCCCACCTCAGCTTCCCAAAGTGCTGGGCTTACAGGCATAAGCCATGGCACCTAGCCTAGAATTTTCTACACAGAAAACCAGTCTATAAATTGTTAAAATTAAAAATAACTTAAATCATTAAATATAGAACAGATATGCAAAAGTGAATTATTTTTCTATAATTCTGGCTAAAAAAAAGGCCATTAAATGTTTTAAAATACAAAATTTATGATAAATACAAGCCAACAAAATAAGGTACTTAGTAATAAATTTAACAAGAAGTATACATGGCCTTTTTTGGGGGGAAAAGTTTTAAACTTTATTGAGAGATACTGGAGCTTCACATAGTGAAATATCTAAAACAATCATCTATTTTAAATCTTTTGCTAGTTTTCTTTCATCTCAGCTTAAATAATAGTTCTCAAATAATGCTTCCCAGAACATTTATGTACAAAGTAGGGTGGTTGTTCCTTCTGTTTCTATTTTTTTTTTTTTTTTTTTGCCATTTCCTACCTCAGTCCATTCTTCATTTCCTTGACATTCTTTAGATCTAGCAATTATTTCATTTGTCTCATACTTTTCTGTTGGGATATAAGGACTATCATAAGGGTCTATCTTTTCATTGTTATGCTCAGTGTTTACACTGGGTGGGAATTTATTAAATATCTGTAGATTGAATTGAATGATTTCAGGAAAGTGAAAGGTTAGTAATTAATCTAGACTTATTTCTCTACTGGCTTTATGAGGATTATTTCTTTCCACTTTTAAATACCACAGATGTGCCTAAATTTTGCTCATTTTTGAGCAAAATAATAAAATTTTGGAAGCATTTACTATAGAATCAGGAAAAATACAAGAATGTTCTATCACTAAGAACATTATAATGTTTTTTATTTTGCCAGCTAACAATAAAAAAGAAATATGAAGTAAATTATTGAATAAATATGACAAAATTGCCAATATTCACCATGATAGGATTTCCTTTTTTTTTTGAAACAAAGTCTTTCTCTGTTGTCCAGGCTGGAGTGCAGTGGCATGATGTCAGCTCACTGCAACCTCTGCCTCCTGGGTTCAAGCAATTCTCCTGCCCCAGTAAAATAATAAAATTTTATTATTTGATAGTTATTCTTTAAAAATATCATCATTGTTTTCCTTCTTTAATGGCTTATCTATTATTTCCTTTTATGGGGAAAAAAATCAACCATTCAATCTGTTTATTCAAATGCTAAAAATTTCTCTTCATAATCAGAAAAGCTGGGAAATTATCATTTTGAAAAGTTCTTGAAAATAATATATCTAAATAAAAGGATTGAGATTGCCACTCCATCAAAAGACAATAGAAAATTCTGAAATTCACTTCTAATCTGACAGCTACCTCTTCTTAACAAGTATTAATTAAATTGCAGGGGAAAGATAAGAGGGCTCTTAACAACAAAATTGTATTATTTTCTGATGCGTGAGAGAAGTGAGATGTGTCTGAAGAAATTAGATGCTTGATTATACAATGCTGCTTAAGCATACATGTGGTTACTAAGCAGTACCTTTTTACATACTCTACAATACACGCTTTTCTTAAACAGTAGAAGCCTCTCTCCCTGAAACCCATTGCAGATTGTGTTATCCAAATGTAACTCGTTCAGTAAAACACAATGCATTTTCTAAAAATGACAAATTGAGTCATAAAACACCCATGAAAGTAGTTAACGCATCACCTTTCAAGCCAGCACCTTCAACACCATTAACATCCCTCAAATAATGATTATAATTTCTCGTGACACTGCAGGAAACAGAAAGCCCATTATTTAAAGGGTCACATTTTAGGAAAGGTAGAGTTCTTCTCTGAATCTTCTATACAACACAAGCCACTAAATATACATTAGAATACAAAGGATTCATTTCTTTCTAGGTGCTTCTATCAGTCATTAATATATTCCTATCTTTAAAAAATGATGTGGCTCCTTAAAAACAAAAAAATTCACAGTCTTTTAACTCTTTAGATATAATTTCCTATACTTTTCTGCAAAATATAACCTAAGTTAAGAAAAGCAATATGTTCTATTGCCATTAGGTTTTCCAAAGTTAAAAATTATTGCAAAGCTGAAAATCAAGATTTATTGATTTCACAGAACTTCACAGGCCAAACAATTTTCTGTTATTAAATACTGGTATTTCACTCACTACTTAACTAAACAATGTCTCATATATTATCTCATTTAGTTCTTAATGTACCCTGTATGGTAAATATTATTTTTCCCAGTTTATTTACAAGAAAAAATAAGGCTTATTGAAGTTTAAGAGTGACTTATTTTGAAACTTCGATCTAGAACCTAGGTTCTCTATAGCTTGTGATGCAAACCCCAACAAACTACAAAACTCCAAAACTGGATAGATGAGGTTCAAGGCATATACAAGACAGCTCACAGTATTACATAAAGGAACTTCTATTTATATTTAACTGTTACTCATTGTTTTTAATATCTACTTACATGCACAGTTTATAACACAAGTAAAATGTGAGCATAGTAAAGGTTAAGCATCCCTTATCCAAAATGCTTAGGACCAAAAGTGTTTCAGATTTTGGAATATCTGCACTATATCTACCTGTTCAGCATTCCTAATCTGAAAATCTAAAATCCAAAATGCTCCACAGAGCATTTTCTGTGGGCATCATGTCAGTACTCAAAAAGTATCAGATTTTGGAGCATTTTGGGTTTTGGACAAATGCATTGGGAATACTCAACCTGAGGTGCAAGTACATAATCTATAAAGAAAAACTGAACATGTATTGGGAGGTGTGCTTAAAAAATATTTATTTGATGTAGTATGTGATCAAAAGAGTTTGGTGACTACCATATTGTCTTTGCTCTAGTACTGTGTACACTATAGTTTTAATCAGGTGAATGCCTCTGAAGTTTCTTTCAGACATTCATCTCTTTTCTATCTGAATCCCTACCAAAGCTAAAACTTCCATGAGAAATGGCCTCCCTTCTTTGATTCAATCAACCAAAATACCATATATAAAAAGCAGCACATAAAGCTGCAACATACTGTAAAATAAATCCAGCCAAATATAACATTCTGTGATGACAGTAATATTCTATTCTGAACTGTCCAACATGGTATCTATAGCCATATCTGACTACTGAAATTCAGCTAGTGGGACTGAGAAACTGAATTTTTAATTATATTTAATTTTAATTAATTCAAATGTAAGAGTAAATAGCACATGTGGCTAGTGGGTACCATAATGTATGGCATGGCTCTAGAATGTTGTGATCCTGTAGACATCATATGTATAGCTCAAGCATAAAAATTAGGGGTTCACTCAAAAAACTATCCTTTAATATGGATAAAATTTACATTCATGTGTTTTCCTAGAAATACTCTAATATTACTGAATATTTTCTCAATCACTTCATTTTGAAAAAAATGAGATAATATTTTGTAAGACATATTAGCCTGAGGCGAAGTCAATTAGTGGTACCTTTGAATATACACAGTAGTCTACTAATGGAGTTAGTTTTTAAAGAAAGGAAACAAACATTAACAACAGAGTTATTTCTTTTTTTTCATTTTGAAAGAAAGAAAAAAAAAAGAAAGAAAGAAAGAGCAAAAGAAAGGAAAAAAATGAATGAAAGAGAGAGGAAGAGAAAGAGGGAGAGAGAACAGCATTCTTGTTTTATTGCCCAGGCTAGAATGCAGTCTAAAAATGGGTATTAAAAACCTCTTTTATGCCAATAATTGTGCTTAACAATGGAGACAGGAAGGAATAGGGGATGAAAATAACAAGCAGCCAACCAATATGTTATTTAAACGTGTGAGATGCTATGCAATTGCTGAGGAGTGATTTACTTCCAATTATGTGATCACTTTTAAAACAGGTATAATGTGATACTGAGAAAAATGTATGTTTTGTGGATTTGGGGAGGAGAGTTCTGTAAATATTTGTTAAGTTTACTTGTTCCAGGTCTGAGTTCAAGTTCTGGATATCCTTGTTAATTGTCTATCTTGTTGATCTGTCTAATATTGACAGTGTAATGTTAAAGTCTCCCACTATTATTGTGTGGGAGTCTAAGTCTCTTTGTAAGTCATTAACAACTTGCCCTATGTATTTAGGTGCTCCTGTAATGGGTGTGTATATATTTAGGATCATTAGCTCTTCTTGTTGCATTGATCCTTTCACCACCATGTAATGTCCCTCTTTGTTTCTTATGGTCTTTGTTGGTTTAAAGTCTGTTTTATCAGAGACGAAAATTGCAGCTTCTGGTAATGCTAGCTGGCTGTTTTGCCCATTAGTTGATGTAGATTCTTCATTATGGTGATGCTCTTTACCTTCTGGTATGTTTTTGGAATGGCTGATACTGGTTGTTCCCGTCTATGTGTAGTGCTTCTTTCAGAAGCTCTTGTAAAGCAGGCCTGGTGGTGATGTAATCTCTGAGTACTTGCTTGTTAGCAAAAAATTTTATTTTTCCTTCACTTATGAAGCTTAGTTTGGCTGGATATGAAATTCTAGGTTGAAAGTTCTTTTCTTTAAGGATGTTGAATATTGGCCCCTACTCTCTTCTGGCCTGCAGGGTCTCCACTGAGATATCTGCTGTGAGTCTGATGGGCTTCTCGTTGTGGGTAACCCGACCCTTCTCTCTGGCTGCCCTTAGCATTTTCTCCTTCATTTCAACCCTGGTGAATCTGATGATTATGTGCCTTGGGGTTGCTCTTCTTGAGGAGTATCTTTATGGTGTTCTCTGTATTTCCTGGACTTGAATATTGGCCTGCCTTGCTAGTTTGGGGAAGTTTTCCTCGATAATATCCTGAAGAGTATTTTCCAGCTTGGATTCATTCTCTTCTTCACATTCAGGTACACCTATCAAACGTAGATTAGGTCTTTTCACATAGTCCCATATTTCTTGGAGACTTTGTTCATTCCTTTTTACTCCTTTTTCTCTAATCTTGCCTTCTTGTTTTATATCACTGAGTTGATATTCGACCTCTGTTATTCTTTATTCTGCTTGGTCAATTTGGCTGTTGAAACTTGTGCATGCTTCGTGAAGTTCTCGTGTGGTGTTTTTCAGCTCCATTAATTCACTTACATTCCTCTTTTAAGTTGTCCATTCTCATTAGCATTTCATTAAGTCTTATTTCAGGGTTCCTGGTTTCTTTACATTGGGTTAGAACATGTTCTTTTAGCTCACAGAAGTTTCTTATTATCCACCTTCTGAAGCCTGATTCTGACAGATCATCACACTCATTATCCATCAGGTCTTGTTCCCTTGCTAATGAGGAGCTGCCGATCCCCTGTAGGAGGAGAGGCATTCTGATTTCGGGTGTTCTCAGCCTTTTTGCACGGGTTTCTTCCCATTTTTGTGGATTTATCCACCTGTCATCTTTGTAATTGCTGACTCTCAGATTGGGTCTCTGAGTGGACGTCTGGCTTGTTGGTGATGAAGTTTTTACTGTTTCTTAGTTTTCCTTCAGTGGACACGCCTTCTCCACGGAGCTAGGTCTTCCTGGGTTCAGCTGTGCTTGCTGTGAAACTCTCAGTCCTCGGCGCTTTCAATTGCTGTTCTCCTTGTGGGAATGGGACCAGCTGAGCCCGACTAAAAGGGCACCCAGTCCCGTACACTCGGCACTGAGAAGTGCCGCACCAGGGCGCCGGCAAAACAGCCGCACCGGCCAAAAGAGTCATGCCGACGACCCGTGTGGCTCTTCTGCCGGGAATCTCCCAGTTTGTGGGCAACAAAAATTCGTCTGAAATTGTGGCATCCACTTGCTCTCTGCGCTTTCACTGGGAGCTACAATCCTGAGCTGCTGCTACGTGGCCATCTTGGATCTCTCTCCGCCCGGTGATGAAGTTTTTCTGTTTCTTAGTTTTCCTTTGGCGGACGCCCATTCCCCACAGAGCTGGACCTTCCTGGGTTCGGCTGTGGTTGCTGTGAAACTCTCAGTCCTTAGCGCTTCCAATTGCTGTTCTCCTTGTGGGGATGGGACCAGCCGAGCGAGACTAAAAGGGCACCCAGTCCCGTATACTCTGCACCGAGAAGCGCTGCGCCACGGTGCTGGCAAAACAGCTGCGCCGGTCAAAAGAGTCGCGCTGGCGACCGGTTGGGCTCTTCCACAGGGAATCTCCCAGTCTGTGGGCAACAAAAATTCATCTGAAAGTGCGGCATCCACTTGCTCTCTGTGCTTTCCCTGGGAGCTACAATCCTGAGCTGTTGCTAATCGGCCATCTTGGATCTCTCCAACAACAGAGTTATTTCTAGGAAATCGCTCATGACTCAGATATTTGATTATCATTATAAATATTTTATAGTTTACTCTTAAAAGCTCTGTAAATAGACAAACAAGAGGAACAAAGAGTGGGGGTAGACAAGTCTTGCCATTTATCAAACATATTACAAAACCTCCATTATTGGCACAGTATGGTCTTGGAACATTAACAGACCAAGGCAACACATAGAAAGTCTTAACATTATTGCATATGAAAACAAGTTAAGCATATTTCAAAGGTAGCATTAAATCACTAGGGAAAACATCATTATTCAGTAGATAACTTGGGCACAACTGGGACAGTTATTAAAATATATATAGTTGAATATATATGTAATATACATAGTTGAAACACATATAATATATATACTTAATAGTTGTCATTAAAATATATATATATATATATTGTATATCGTTGACTCAAAAACCTCACATTTATAACGAATTTCAAATGACTCAAAGATTCTAATGTAAAAAAGGAAACTCAAAAATTAATGGAAGAAACCATGAGACATTTTTTCTGTCACCTAAAGTAGAATACTTTCTAAGTTGTCCTTAAAGGTAAAATCCTTAAGAAAAAGATAGATAAACTTGACTTTATAAAAATTAGAAACTTCTGCAAGTAAAAATCAGTACAAAAAATTACAATATAAATGGAAAATAAAGACTAATTTCCCAAATAGTTCCTATAAATCAGAGAGACAGAGATCAAGAATTAACAGAGAAAATACAACAAACAAAAACCAGACACTCACAGAAAAAAACAAACAAATTTTACTTAAATATATAAAGCAATGCCAGCCCCACTCATTGGAGGAGAAATGAAAAATTAAACCTACAAGGAGATACCATTTTTCACTTTTGAGATGAAGTTTGATATCTCCTCTTAACAAGATTAGGGGTGGAGGGTACAGGGGTAAGCCAGCTGGTGAGAATGTAAATAACTCTGCTGTGGACAGCAACTGGGTGGTAACAGAACAACAGCAGCAGAAGAGCTAATTCTTTTACCCCTTCCTATGGGCCAGGCAATATTCTAAGCACCCTACATGGTTAACACATTTAGCATTAGCAGTAAGATACTATTATTATCTCTAATCCACAAAATAAGAAACTAAGGCACAGAGAAGTTAGCTAATTTGCTCAAGATCACTCATTTAGTAAAGAGCTATCAAAATTAAATACCCTTTGATTTAGCAATTTCACTTCTAAGTATTTATTCTAAAGATCTACTGGTATACTTACAAATAACATGTACAAAATTCTTCAGCAAAGTGTGTTTACAGTCACAAAATATTAGAAATAAATATCTACTAGCAGGGGTCAGGTTAAATAAATTGTGCACAGCTATACAACAGAATATCATGTAGCTGTAAAACACCAGTAAGTGGAATGATCTCCAAGATATCTTATTACATTAAAAAAGTAAAGTACAGAAATCTGCAGAGCATATTACCATTGCATTAAAAAGTCAGAATGTATATTGGTATCTACTGTATATCCATAAAGAAACTGGAAGGCTGCAGAAGTAACTAACAATAGGATATACTTATGTTAATAACATGGGTAGCGGGACTTGAAAGGATAGGATATTGGAATGGGCACACTTTTAACTGTGTGTCTTTTTCAAAATTTACAAATTTTGAGAGATGTGAATATATTATCTATTCAAATAAATCATAATTTGGGGTTATTTGTAAAAGCAATGTGTTAATTAGTTATTAGATCAAGACTATATACCTTACGGGATGAATGACATGTTGAAGTACCTAATGTTATATAAATGAGTACTGGTGGTTGGGAAGTAATATTTGTAGGGACACATTACATCTGGATTCAGAAAATAAGGCATAAAAACAGAACTCAGTTCCTTTTCCCTGATTGTTAAATTGTGTGTACATATTTCCTCTTCCAATAAAAGTGTTGGATGATAAAAGAAGTGCTGAAAATGCACGTGAAAGTAGAAAAAGGTGTTATTTCTATATTAATGTATTACTTAATATATATTAAAAATCACACATTCATGTGTGATCTTGACTATGCAGAACAAACTTAATCTAAATATTGTAACTAAAAATTGGACATTGGACAAAAACGGTATTTTTTGGTTAGGAACCTTCTTCAGGAAATGTGTTAGGGAAGCCTTACATTTGCACTTCTACATGAGATAAGTAATTGCCACATCTGCCACTTCTCTCACCACCTGATATATGTGCATGCCCCTTTTCCTTTCCTCATTTATGGAGTGCCCATTATATGTCTTGCATTTTCCTGGTACAAGGGTCTGCAATAGCTCTTTAAATGCATTAAAGTTTATTTTGAATGCATTTCACAAATATCTCTTTTTTCTTACTAAGTTTAGAATAAAAGCTTCTAAATAAGAAGGTCTTAGAAACAACAGAATCTGCCTCCTGGGAAGGACAGTATCAATGTAATTTTGTGTATTTTGAAAATGCCTCTTACACTCTCCCTAGCCACACTGCTTATGAGAACCACTGACATACATTAAGGGAAGAAATTTTGCCTCCTTAACTCATTTCATATCCCTTTGTGACTGAGAGATAAACAAGGTAGGTCAATTTAACCTAAAATAAACACTATCAAGACTGCCAGTTCACTGTAATGAAATATTTCAAGTCACCAAGGATGTTCTGGCAAAGAGAATTTGTCACATGCAAACTCTGATTGGTATTAATCATTTGAAGCATGGTGATAAGTACTTTCTTAGGATTGTTCTGGGATTAGATATAGTGGTTTCTGCTATGGTAAAGGAGTAGTAGACTATTTACAGGTATTGTCCTGGAATATAGTTTTCAAGTCCTGGAATATTGTTAATAGCACAATTTCTGAAATTCTGCTTCAGAAATTCCTACATGTGCATGTTGTTCAAGTAATTCTATTCCTCTGTTTCTCAACTGTGACATTAATAACAAACATAAAAGCTTATAAAATGAGGAAAATAATAGTACCTACACCCCACTGTATTATGTGAGACTTAAATGAAACAATACACATAGAACATTTAGAACTCTGCCTGGCACATCGTGTGTGTGCTTAAGAAATGTTAGCTATTATTATTGTCATCAATTAGTTTTAGTATGACTTGTTGATCTAGTTAATGCATAATTCTATAAAATAATTCCTTGAAAGAAAAAAAGACTTTCAACTCTCTGAGATAATTATAACTCTACATATTTCAAACCATTTCCAAGTAGCAATTTACAATTTATTATGAAATCTAAGTATATTTTTTAAAGAAGATAAAAGAAAATACCCAACTTTTATTCGTTTTTGCTTTGATTTTAGTAGCAGATAATTGTTACTTGCCTTAAAATTTTCTCATCTCCCTATGTATTTCAAAGCATTTCAAAGTAGCAATTTACAAGTTATTATGAAATCTAAGTATATTTTTTAAAGAAGATGAAAGAAGAAAACACCAAACTTTTATTCCTTTTTGCTTTGATTTTAGTAGCAGATAATTGTTACTTGCTTAAAATTTTCTCATCTCCCTGGACTTCAGACCCACCCACTGGGGGAAAAAAATGTATTTATGATACATCAGGGAGGGCTGTACAGAGTTAAGTTACAGCTCTGGCTCTGCTATTTAACTAGCCATGTAACTGTGAGCAAATCACTTAACTCTCTTATCAAAACCTCTACTACTACCTTCTTTGTTTATGCCATCATCACCTCCTACCCATAGTACTGGATTCAACATAACTTTCTGTTTTCCCATTCAGGAAATATAGTGAGCATTTGAAAGCAACTATCTACTCTTCTTTCTCCTTTTTCTTCCTGAACAACTCAGCTCTAAGAGTTCATCGCTGCAGGTACAAGACTAATGTCCACACTGGTGGAGAAAAGGAGGCAAAGTCATGGTGGCCTGGCACAGAATGTCAAAACAACAAGATGAGGAAGTAGTTCCTGCAGACAGTGGCCTACAGTAGGGAGTAACAGCCCAAGCAGGATGAAGAAGGCACCATATGGGGATGGGAAGCAAACCTGGCATGGGGAAACAGAAGCATGGTAAAGTAGAGGTATGGCGCATGCAGTGTGTGAAAGCCCAAGTGGAGTAGGGAGTGCCACCACTTAGGAAAGATGACTTGGGCTATGCAGGATTGGTTACATACAGGGGGATCATTCAAATAAGTAGATTTAAAAAAGATAATGAGTGCCTGTCTCTTACTGTCAGAAAAGGAACTACATATATGAGGAAAAAAAATATCAAGGATGAATCTGTATAACTAAATTTAAATTGGAATCTTGGTGTAAATTCATTGTTTTATTACATATGTAAATACACAAATAAATAATAGATATAAAACCGTGTGTGTGTATGTGTGCATGTGTATGCTTAAACAGACATACTCCCTAGCTCTGCTCATAAAGAAGGTCTTGGATAGTGATACCTGAATAGCAATGAACATATCTAATGCCAAGATACTGTATTCTAAATATAACTTTTTCTACTAAAAGGGATCAGGGCTCATTAGAGAAATGACTGATTCCAGGGCTAAGACAGGTATAGTACAAGAGAGTCAGAATGTTTTGTTATATCAGAAGCAAAGAGGTGATCAAAATGATGTGAACATATCAAAAGGGCACAGAAGCCAGCTTGAAGATTGTCCCAATCATCTAATTTGGGTAACTCATGTATCAAAACAAGTAATGACAATAGCGGGCTAAAATCCACTTCCTAAAATAAAAAAACTAATTTGCACATGAATAGATTTAAAGTTAAAGTACGATAAGGCATGGGATCATCAGTCTCAAACATACTCCCCGCAAAACACTGATTAATTACATTGGAAAAAGAGTGACTTTATAGTGGAGAAGCTAGAGGGACATTGCCTTAATCAGTGATCAAGTGATCATTAATCAGTGATCAGTGATCATTAATGGGACAAATAAATATCATGTATATCTAAAAGGAATCAATGAGAGGATCACAGTAACACGTGATATTACTGTCAAAGATTGATGATATAAATCTAAGCATAACGAAATAGGAAACAAGTTAAAATAGGAAGCATTCTACAAAATAATCTTCAAATGTAGAATGGTCATGAAAATCAAGGGAAGATGAAAGAACTGTTCCAGACTGAAGGAGACATCTAACTAAATACTGTCATAAAACATTAGAGAACACTGGTGAAAACTGAATGGGTCTGAGAATTTGATAATATAAATATATAAATAATGTATTGATATTGATGGTTGTATTATAGTTATACAGGAAAATATTGTTTATAAGAAACACACTATTCAACGGTTATTAGATTTACAACTTATTCCCCAATGGTTCAAAGGAAATGAAGGTCTCTGAAGTGTACCTGCAACTTTTCTGTAAGTTTGTCACTTGGAAATAAATTTAAAAACATGTAACATGTAAAATCACAACTCTTCCCTACTCGAAACCCTTCCGGGGCTCTCTACTGCAACCAGAAGAAAACCCAAGGCCTACCCATTCTTCACCCTCTTGCTTTCAGTCCTCATGCCACAGTGCTGTCCCTCCGTCCTTCATATTCTAGCTACTTGCAACTTTAATGAGGCTCCTGGAACATGTGAATTCATTCTCATTTCAGAGGATCATGGCTCTTCCTCCTTCTTCCAACACTGGTGCTCCGGAATTTGAATCAATGCCCCCTTATCATGATTTGGCTCTGTTCTCAAGGTCGCCTCCTCAGAAAGACCTCCTCTGATCACTCCAGATACTTCCCCTCCTAGTGTTCTTTATCATAGTACCCTGTTTTATTTTCTTTATAGCACTAATCATGGTCTAAAATTATCATTTACTTTTTTTTTTTTTTTTTTTTTTTTTTTTTACTTATTTTCACTGTCTTTCCACTAGAGAATAAGCTTCTTAGGGAGAGAGCCTTTGTCAGTCTTCTTCACCATAGTGTCTCCTCCACCCAGGACCTGGACATCGAAGGAGCTAAGAACTATTTGCTGATTTATTCTCTAGGACTCAATTTTCTCATCTACAAAAATGGGAACAAATTACTACCTATCTCACAGGATTAGACATTGGCTGATATATGCAAATGATTAGCACAGCATCTGGCATACAAAATGTACAAAATAGATGCCAAATATACTTATAAAATGAAAACAGTAGTTTGGGTCTAGAAATTCTCTAAAAGTTGAATGGGCATGTGACTGGGGCATTGACATCCCCCTAAATTGACTATTAAGATTCAGCAGAAAAAAAAGGCTTACTATTTATACATATATAAATATAATTATAATTATATAAACATATAATTATATAAATTATATAAATATAATACATTATATAAATATAATATTTATATATTTTTATAAAAAGTCTACTAATTATACTGTATTTCATTTTATTGTACTGTGCTTTACTGTGCTTTGCAGATATTCCTTTTTTTATTTTTAAACAAATTGAAGCTTTGTGACAACCTTGTACTAAGTAAGCCTAACAGCATCATTTTTCCAACATGTGCTTCCTTTATATGTGCCACATTTTGGCAATTCTTACAATATCAAACTTTTTCATTATTATCATATCTGTGATGGTGATCTGTGTAGTGTTTCATGTTGCCACTGTAATTTGGAGGAGGGGAACTGTGCTCATATAAAGCAGTGAATCTAATCCATAAATGTGTATATTCTGACTACCATCGACCATTCTGTCTCTGTTCCTCTCCTTCCTATTCCTGGAGACCTAATAATATTGAAATATGGCCAGTTAATAACCCTACAATGGCTTTTATGTGTTCAAGTGAAAGGAAGAATTGCACATCTCTCACTTTAAATCAAAAGCTATAAATGATTAAATTTAGTTAGGAAGGCATTTTGAAAACTGAGACTGGCTGCAAGCTGGGCCTCTTGCACAGAACAGTTAGACAAGTTCTGAATGCAAAGTAAAAGTTCTTGGAAGAAACTGAAACTGCTATTCCAGTAAACAGTAAACACATAAATTATAAGAAAGCAAAAAACATCTTATTGCTGATATGGAGAAAGTTTCAGTGGTCTGAATAGAAGATCAAATCAGCCATAACATTCCCTTAAGCCAAAGCCTAATCCAGAGCAAGGCCCTAACTCTTCAATTTTATGAAGGCTGAAAGAGGTGAGGAAGCTGGAGAGGAAATGTTTGAAGCTAGCAGAGGTTGGTTTACCAGGTTTAAGGAAAGAATCTATTTCAGTAATATAAAAAAGCAAGGTGAAGCAAAAACTGCTGTTGTAGAAGTTGTAACAAGTTATCCAGAAGATGTAACTATCATCATTGATAAGGATGGCTATACTGAACAACAGATTTTCAATACACACAAAAGTTTTATATTGGAAGAAGATGTTATCTAAGACTTTCATAGCTAGAGAGGAAAAGTCAATGCCTAGCTTTGAAGGACAGCCTGACTGTCTTGTTAGGAGCTAATGTAGTTGGTGATTTTAAGTTGAAGCCAATGCCCATTAACCATTCTGAAAACCTACTCTTAAGAATTATGCTAAATCTACTCTGCCTGTGCTTTATACCTGGAATAACAAAGCCTGGATGACAGTGTTATCTGTTTACAGCATGGTTTACTGAATATTTTAAGCACACTCGTGAGATCTACAGCTCAGGAAAAAAGATTCCTTTCAAAATATTAGTTTATTGACAATGTACTTGGTCACTGAAGAAGTCTGATGGAAATGTACAAGGGGATTAATATTACTTTCATGCCAGCTAATGTAACTTCCATAGTCCATGGGTCAAGGAGCCGTTTAGAGTTTCCAGTCTTATTATTTAAGAAATACATTTTGTAAGGCTGTAGATGCCATAGATAGTGATTCCCTTGATGGAACTGAGTGAATTAAAAATCTTCTGGAAAGAATATAACATTCTAGATTCCATGAATAATATTTGTGATTCATACGAGCAGATCAAAATTGATTCCAACTCTTATAGATGACTTTGAGGGATTCAAGACTTCAGTGGAGGAAATAACTGCAGGTGTGATAGAAATTGTAAAGAACTATAATTAGAAGTAGAGCCTGAAGAGGTGGCTGAATTGCTATAAACTCATGACATAATTTGAAGAGATGAAGAGTTGCTTCTTATGGATGAACAAAGAAACTGATTTCTTTAAGTAGGATCTGCTCCTGGTGAAGGTGCTATATTTGTTAAGATGACCACAAAGAATTCAGAATATTATGTAAACTTAGTTACACAGAAAACAGAATATTATGTAAACTTAGTTAACGCCGCATTCAAAGAATTCATTGATGAAAGGAGGAAGCAATCTATGCAGCAAACCTCCTTGTTCTCATACTTAAAGAAATTGCCATAGCCACCCAATCTTCATCAACCACCACTGTGATCAGTCAGTAGCCATCAACAGGGAGGCAAGACACTCCACCAGCAAGAAGATTACAGCCCTCTGAAGGCTCATATGATCATCAGCATTTTTAACAATGATGTACTGTTTAAATAAGGTGTGTATATTTTTAAGACATAATGTTATTGCATACTTAATAGACTATAGTATAGTGCAAACATAACTTTTATATGCACTGGAAAACCAAAAAGTTCTTGTGACTAGCTTTATTGCGGCAGTCTGAAACTGAACACAGTCTCTCCAAGGTATGCCTGTAATAAATCAAAATGCATTCAATTGAGTGATATCCAAATGTGCTATAAGGATAACTACTGGTTCTCTATTTTGTGGGAACACAACTTTTGATTTTTAATACCAAACTATTTATACTTTAGGCCAGGTGTGATGGCTCACGCCTCTAATCCCAGCACTTTGGGAAGCCGAGGCAGGTGGATCACTTGAGATCAGGAGTTCGAGATCCAGTCTGGCCAACATGGTGAGACCCTGTCTCTACAAAAAATACAAAAATTAGCTGTGCATGGTGGCACATGCCTTAATCCCAGTTACTTGGGAGGCTGAGGCAGGAAAATCACTTGAACCCAGGAGATGGAGGTTACAGTGAGCCAAGATTGTGTCACTGCCCTCCAGCCTGGGTGACAGAGCTAGACTCTGTCTCAAAACAACAACAAAACAACAAACTATTTATACTTTAATTGTTTGAGAGTATCATGATGCATTCTCTAACCCTTTACACACTCATACTATAACTTACCAAAATTTTTACTAACACAAGTCCTAGATTTATAAACGTTAATTCATCTTCCAAGAAATTTCTTTAAGCATAATTTTGGCATGTTCATGGATAAAGAATAATTAATGTCTGATTAAGGTAACAAGTTAAGTAAAAGTGAATCAAAGCCCTCTCCTGGCTTCTGAGTCCCAGTGTGTTACTGCTCTAAGCATAATGAAATATTTATTAAGTGCCCAGGCAGGGCCAGGAGGGAAAAAGTTATGTAGGACAGATCCTTAGGACATATTTCCTAACAAAAATTCTAAATTAAAAAGAAATTGAATCTATTTTGAGTTTCTATACAGGAAGGCTATTTAAACTTTCTATCTATGGCAGGCAAACCCCATAAAACACACTACAAATCCAAAGGACACGTAAGTAGCATTTCTTAAAATCCTGAGAAGAAATGACTTGAATTTTAAACTACCCCTTTTACTTGTCCATCTGTTACTTTTTCTGTTACAGTTAAGGCAACAGAAAAAAAAAATTCTTCCTAGGGAAAGACTCAGAGCTTAGTCTTTCTTTAGAAATTATCTGCAACACTGTTACAATGCCTCTCTTTTTTCCAGTCTTTGTCTTTTTCCTTCTTCTCCCCTTTCACCCTCATCCACCACAAACATACACACGCCTTATTCATTAAGATTGTACATTTATATGTTCTATTTTCAAATTAGCAAACCTTAATATGCAGTTACTTTCCTAAGCAAATTTCACGGGTAAAATCTGAAAAGAGTACAGCATTTTTTGCCTCACCCTCAAATATCTCTTGACAAGTTTTCTGGGTAACGGTTGCATGAGTCATCCTGTGTTCAGGTTTGTGTTCATAAGAGACATGCTTGTGTTTATGAATTTCAAAAGAAATAACTAAAAACACGTTTGGGCAGGGTGGGTCACAATATGTTGCAAGAAATGTGTGTGGTCTTTAAAATTATTTGGAATATTCTGTCTCTAGTTCTTATTAACTTGTTTCTAATTTATTCCTTATTAGATTCCATATTCCATGTAAGAGAGCTTCCAAAATGTACTCTACAAGTTTAAAGACAGAAAGTAAAGACATTAGTGCAATGAGAATATGAAAGTAAGGAAAAAAACAAGATAAAGCCAATGGTTAATTTGACACACAAAAGACACAATTGCCTGAAAGAAGTGGATTAGAATTGGGGCTCTCCATTGTCTAGTAACTAATGTAAAAAGTGAGATAAATGGGATAGGATCAGGTATAAAACCCAAGATGTGTATAAGCTGAAAATACACTAGCTACTCAGGAGAAATGTAACTGTATTGCTGGTGCTGAAATGTAAATAAAAGCTTTCTCCTGAGGTCTTATAAAGGAAAAATATAAAATAGTCAGTGCTGTTGACATTTATCAAAAATGGATTTATGGTTCTCCCTAAAATGTCCTTCTTATAAATCAATGGTACAACATCAAGTGACTTTAGTAAATAATTCCACAAGAGTCCAAAGCACAACTTCTGAATAGCCTGCATAAATTCAGACACAATTTCAAGTATCTGTGCAGCTGCCCAGAGTGACCAGGTAAGGCACTACACAGCTCAAGCTGAGTGCTGCCTTGCTTTTTCCTTTTTCTTACTTTAACACTGTGGAGGTCTCAAAAGCAGGACTACGGTTAACACTTTCCAAACTTTGAAACACCCAATATATACTTCAAAGAAAGTTCCTTTAACATTGTTTCTGGAAATATTTACAATCTAATCCTGGTTAGGCACTGGGCTAAGAGTTTCAATACGCTCATTTAACAACACTCTGGGTAAGGTATTACCCACATCTGTCAGAGTTGAGAAAACTAAAGTATGGAGAATGCTAAGTAACTTGACCAGGACTACAAAGGCAGTAAGTGGTCTCTGTCACAAAATGCTAAGCTTTAAATTATACACAACTCTGCAACTGAGATTAAGACCTCATATTAAATACTTCTCAGAGACTGCTCTGTTTGGAAGTTCCAGGGGCACAAAAGTAAATGACAGAGAGAAAAATCCAATATGGTAAAATTCCAACCAGAGATCTCAGGCTCAACAGACTCTTATTCATAATGTAGATATAGTAATTTTTGCAATTTAATCAAATATTCATTATTATCCTTTCAAGTTTATATAAATAGGAGCACACAGTTTTGCTTTCATACCTACCACTCAAGCCAATAAAGCCTTGGATGAAGGAGGGCTGCCAGAGAAGGCATAGAGGGAAAGGAATTCTAGGCACTCCCTGGTACTTTATTCTGGGAGGAGCTGGCTGCTGAGGGCCTTCTTGATTACAGCATCACTCATGCACCATTCCAAATTCCTAGCCAGCTGTGTGTATGCAAACCCACTACCCTGCTGCACTGTCTGTGGCCAGCATTTATTATTGTTTTATCCAGAATGCATCCTCCACTCTCCACATTACATTTTGGAAAGGCCCCAATTTTTTCAGGTATCTATAACAAGAGATGTATTGTAGCTGGTAAGTACATTCTGATGTTCACGTTCCCACTCCATGTGACTGATTTCATTCTGACTTTTCACAATTCTGACCAATAAGTTTTGAGGAAATGTCAGCCAGGTCCCTTTTAAGATAAACTGATGAAAGGAAATATGCAAGAAAAAAAAAGCCTATTCTCAACCCACTGGACACTGCCATGTTCTTTACTGCTGTGTATGTGTGTGTATATGTGTGGATGCATGCATATCTGTGCATGAAACACAGACACATACATGCAAACAGACAAAAAACAAAGCACAGTAAAAAACAGATATTAAGAAATTAGGCATATAGAAAGGAATAATTTGTAAAAAGTTCAGGAGAGAAGTGAGCTAGAAAATACTTAAGGAAAGGAAGAAGAGACCTTTACCTCTGATCACAAGAAAGGCTCATTATGTCAATATTATTTCTTTAAAGCTTCCTAGAATTAGAGAAGGCAATCTTGCTCTGAACAGCATTTAGTACATTGCCAAGATCATTTGAAAATTAATAACCTCTATTTAAGGATGAGAGTAAAACATCAGCCAAAAATAGCATGCCGTACTGAATAAGGACCAGCTTGAATAATCTGGTATCTGTTTGTATCTACTGAATGTGGCTGTGTAAAAATCCAGACTATGATGATCTTATGAAAATGCATTTCTTTGCTCACATAAATATACTGCTAAACAGCTATGGCATTATATCTAGATCCAACTTTCCAATTCTATGCACATATTGCTAAATGTCAAATGTATTCATATTCATTTATATTTGAATGCTTTGAGTGGAAAACTATAAATCAACCATTCAAAAATAAAAATAAAATAGATATGCAGTATTATTTAGCACCACAGATGAACCTTATTTTACAGTTAAGCAGTGAAATGAATAAGCATTTTCAAACAGAAGCTCTGACTCTGAAAACTTATAACAAAATGGCAAAACCCACAAGTTTCTCCAAATATCTGAGTTTCCTCATAATCTCAGTTATTATTATACCTTTATCATCCTAGTCAAAAATTATGACTTTCATAGAACAGTATCTATTTCATTGAATATCTTCTTTATTGGAATACATAATGCAACTCAATTACTCTTGAAATATCTTAATAATATATATATAATCATATATCATTTGATATCATATATCAAATTAATAATCATATATGATTAATTATATCAAATTGTTCTTAGAAATGCCTCACAAATGGAGAACTGGTTAAAAAAGTTGGATGACCCTAATCAGATCTGTTTAGTTCATCTACTGGTCAAAGCTGAATCAAATTCTCTTCCTTAGTTCATCACCAGTCAAAGCTGAATCAAATTCTTTTCCTTCTCCTCATCAGACAGAACTTCTGATTCTTCCATTATCATTAATTTCTTAATATTGAAATAGGCCAAGACTCTTATTAGCCTTCTTTGTTCTCTCTTTTCTCATTCTTTAATGACCTTGACAAATCTCATAGCTTTAAAAATCATCTATTTGCTAATAACTTCCAAATATATATCTTCAGCTAAACCTATGAATTTTTACATGTAACTCCCTACTCAATAGCTCCACCTGGGTGACTAATAGGCAAATCAACTTTACCTGACCAAATATGAGAAACTTATCTTCCCCATTAAACCTGTTGTTTCCAAAGTCTCCTCATCCCAATTAATGCCAGCTATTACCTTCCAGTTGCTCAGTCTAAAACCTCGGAATCATTCTTACCTCTCCTTATTGTCTCATGATTCACAGCCTGCCAAATAACAAACAGCCCTTCCTATGAAATATACTCAGCTTCTGATCCCTTAACATCACTTCTGCTCTGGTTCAAGCTATCCTGTCTCACTGGGAATACTGTAAGAGCTACTCCCCAGCTCCGGCTTTCCTCCATTCCATGCACATAGCATATGTACATCATCTCGTGCTTTTCCCAAGCACAATAATCATAACTTAAATTTGATTATGTTACTCCTCTATTCAACTATTTTCCTATCTCACTGAGATCAAAACTTTATAGACCCTATATGATCTAACGCCTGGTTACTTCTCTGACTTCATTTCCAACAACTCTTCTACTTGCTCACTTCATTTCTGCAACACTGACCTTCTTGTATCATCTGGAATGTACAAGCATACTTTCATTTTGCATATACTGTCCCCTCTGCCTGAAAGGCTCTTCCCCCAGGTACACATATTACTTATACATTAACTCCTTGGTGAATATTTTACTGAACCCTAATTCTAAATTGCACTGCTCCTCAACATTCTGTCTCCTCCACACTATATTACAACATACTATAAATTTTAATTATTAACTTTTTTTTTTAACCCACTAGAACATAAGCCTCATGAGGAACTGGTTTCTTTCCACAGTGCTGGGAATCATGACGTTCATATGGTAAATACCTAATTAACTTTGCTGAAAAGGTTTTGTTGAATACCTCTACCTTAAATATCATCTTATCAATATGTAAAATTGCACACCTGCAAATATCTTCACTTTTTAATCTGTAGCTCAGCATAGAGAGCCACTGTCTGCCCTGCTGCAAGTCAGAAATGCTAGAGTCATTAGCAACTTGAAACACTGGCTGCCCCTCATTCTTTAAGTGACATGGATCCTATCCTCTGCCTACCTCTTTCTCAAATTAACTCTTCTTTGCAACTCCACTGCCTCCCTCTTCAGTTCAGGTTCTCACTAGATCCATACTGACCAAAGGATAAAGTACATATTTCTCAACCTGACAGATAAGGCCTCCTTTCCACCTGACTGTAGTCCACCTTTAAGTCACATCCACTCTTCCTCACTGTACCCTCCCCTCCATGAGCCAATCTCATTTAATCAATTTAGCATGCTTTTTGAGCTTCCAATACTTTTCATAATATCCATTCTACCTGAAATATTCCTTGTGCTTTGCAATAAACAATTCCATAGCCATTTCATAGGACCAATCTGAAATATTACCTCTATACCATCATCAAAATAACAGTAGCTAAATACTACTGAGTGATTACTATGATCCAAACAATTTATTTGTGTTATGTAATTTAATCCTTAAACAAGCCTATTAGAAAGGTACTAATAATTTCCTCAAACTATACATGGTAAAATGAGACTAGAAGTTAGAAAACTTGTCCTGGGTCACAAAATTAATAAACAAGTGAACTAGGATTTGATCTTTGATCTAACAAATTCCAAAGCTTTGATGACAAAACTCTACATAAACAGTTGAAATGAACTTCAAATGAATATTCAGAATGTCTTTACTGACTTAAGTCATTTTGAAACCATTAATTTTATTGCTGTGAGGTAAGAACTACAAACCACAAACTCTAAGAAGGAGCCACTTTACAACTACCCAAGTAACATATAAAGGACCTCATTACCATCTATTATTTTAGTTTGCGGAAAAACACATACCTTTTGTGGATATATCCGTGTGATAAGAAAAAATAAGTGTGATGCCATTATTGTTCATTTACAACACATGTGGGGTTATAGGCAAGGTAAAAAGATCAGAGCTCTTGTATTTGCATGCCACAAAACCCACACAAAGGTCACCTGATATAGTCAAATGTTGTTCTCTGGAATGCCACATCACTGCAATCTTTCCAGACAATAACTATACCTCCTCTAAGCTTTGCCTTAGTAGAGCTTCATTTCACTGACCTTTTCATTATCAGTCGCTTTGCTGGGTTTCCACGTAGCATCCCACCCAAATGTGACTGATGGAGCCTCTGAAGGCTGCCCCAACGTCTCCATAGAAATGGCCCCAAGGTTGTCTCCAAAATGGCCCTGTCTGAGTTGCCATGGTAAACAACCAGGCCGATTGCTATATTCAGTTCTCTACCAGGGTCGCCATGGTGACTGCAAAGGACTGCTCCTTAGAAGGACCTCACAAGGGCACGTTGCCATGGTGACCCTATCCTGCATAATTCTAAGCAACCTCCTTTCAGTCTCTCTGTGGCCAATCATGGCCGGTTCATTTTTAGAGTTAACTCAGGTAGGTTTCTCCCAAAGATACCATTGCAAGACACAGGGATTTTGGAAGCGAGAAGGCCTATAAACAAATTAATTGTTTGAAAATATACACAGTGCCATTCACAAATCATTAAATCAGTCCCCATAAATTTTAGGAAAGATTTGTTTTGATGAGTGGCAAAAAAATATCTGCAATGCCTCTTTTAAATGTGTCTGTTTTGAAACTTAACCAAAAGTATCTTACAGGCTATAATGCAGATAATTAAAGTTTTAAATTTTTACAATCTTACAATGTAGCAACTACATGGGTATTAAACACTTTATAGTAGACATGCATCATACACACACACGCACACAAATAAAATCATAAATATATAGTGATGATTAAGTTATAATGAGGTAACAAGGAAGCAGAAGACAAAATATTTGCAAGCCCGATGGAAAAATAAATGTGTGTTTTTAAACTAAGTTGGGAAATCCTAGCCATATATGAACCCAAGCCATTTTTTCTTCCTTGTGCTTTTGGGGTTGGAACAATCCCAACTAATCTTCCTTTCATTATAAAACATGAATATAGGCCATTCTGAACATATACTTGGTTTTTCAGCCATGCTATTATTCTCCTGAAACTTTAAAATATTCTATTGTTCCTAGTATTTTGTCAACAGCAAAATTCTGTCTAACCACTTCCATATCCTTAGTTCTTTAACAACTAAAAACAAATTGTAAAATTCAAAAGATGCAATTATAATTTCTATACACATGTCCATCCTTTCACTGTTCCTTCTAATTGACTCAACTCTATGCATATATAGTTAAGAAACATATGTATATGTTTCATATACATATTCTTACATATATATAAGAATATATATACTTACATATGTATATATACATACATGTGTGTGTATATATATAAGAAATATATATATACATACATATGTTTCTCAACTATATATATATTGAGAGAGTTAGGAGCTGATTGTTTCCTATTAAATGGAAAAGGTTAATTTTGGGTTCTCTCTAAATCATAAAGATGATTTTTCCCTTGAGCACTAGTTCCTCTAGTTCTATATTTTCTGTTATTCTGTCTCACAGATTCCTTTCTCCTACTCTGTCCACAGCAGTCCACCACTCCCCACTCACATTCCACTGAGGAGAATAGCATTTCAGTTAATATACATAGTCAAGAAACATGAGAATAATTTATAGCATAAGAATTCTATATTGCACAGAGACATGCAAGTTAGGCTTCACAGACAAAAGGATTTTGTATTTGTACTCATCTTTTACTGGTTTTCAAAATATTAATTAAATAATGAAATAATTGCACAGTCTGATTTTGTAGAGACTTCATGCTTCAAGTCTTCAATATGCTGTCACAAATCAGAGTAGTCACTGCAGCTTCCAATCATTCCTTCACTATGTATTTACTGAATGACTACCATGTGCCAGGCAGTGCACAAGGGTCTAGGAACACCCAGTGAACAACAACAACAAAAATCTGCCCTTAAGGTGTTTCAGTTATGGAGAAGGAAAGAGAGGGAAGATAATAAAGAAAACTCATTAGAAAGTCATATATTATGTTATAAAGTGATTAAAGTTTGGGAGAAAATTAAAGCGTTGTGGGGGACGGGATGCAGAGTCCTCGGCCAGGTCAGGGCTGAGGAAGCTGCAATACTACACGTTTACAAGAAGTTTCAAGGACTCCCCCACTCATCTGATGTAAGTGTGCTCAATATTGTATTCAATAACAAGCTAAATCCTTAAATTTAAAGGAAAATTTAAAAATTAAAAGGAAAATTAGAAAAATCTTTCATAATGCACTCAGTAGAAGTTAGAGTAACAATCGATTTCTTCCTCTTCTATACCTGCTTTCCGACAGGGAGCACTGTCTGAGGCAGGCAAGAGACATCATCACCTCCAATCCTACTCTGCATTTCAAGACCTACATATAAACTTAGGCAAGTTACTCTCTTTCAAGTGTCTTTTCTCTTTTAAAATGAGAGTAATTCTGCCTACTCAATAATATTACTCTGAAAATGCAAAGATACTAAAATATAAATACAAAAATACCATGGGTAAAATAATCTATATCTAGAATTTGCTTTCTAATACTTCAGTATAAATTTGAAATGAGGATAGACAATAAAAGTTGAGCAAAATGTTGAGAATTAATGAAGCCCAGTAATGAATATATGAGAACTCATTATATATTATTAGATCTCATTTTCTTTGAAAATTTCCATAATAAAATATCTTAAAGGAAAGATTAAACTTGCAAAGATATTCCCTTTCATAAAGATTTTAATAATACTTAGTAAAAAGTATATAGAAACATTAATGTATTTTATATAAATATCTCAAAAAACTAGAAGAAAAGTGGATTTATTTACAGAGTAGTTATCAGACTAGAATAATGCTAGCATTACCTTTTATACTTTTTCCAACATGTTATCTCCTTTTTAAAAAATGTCACATCACTGCAATCTTTCTACACAATAACTGTAACTCCCCTAATCTTTGCCATTCTTACGAGAGCTAATAGTATGAGACATAAGTCAGAAAAGCAGAAAAGCATCATTGGTAAGCTGGTAAACTCACATGGTATTCAATGTAGAATAGATTTTAAAAAGTACTTTTACTAGAATTTGCTGAATGCTTAGAAACAATCATGTAAGGAAGCTCTACATTGCTAATAAAAATTTTAGGCAATGAATTCTACATGGTTATATCAAGAAACTTAAAAACTTACCAGATCAGGGTCTGTCTTTTTGTAGGTCAAAACTTCAACTTTGGAATCCAGTTCTGCTTGTATTTGGTCTCTTCTTTTCATAACACCCTTTACATTAAAACACATGGATAAAACAGGCTGTACTTAGTTTTAATAATCTCCTATAACACGAATATATATTTAAGAATATAAATAGCATCTCTTCCCCAAGGTATCAGTCATTGGGGGATATATTTAAAAAGTTGTTTCTTTTTTTATCTCTAAAAGGTAAATTGAAATAAAGTATTTAAGAGGGGTTTTTTTTTCCCCATAAATGTTTTATTAGTTTTCCTAATGCACATTTTACCCATTTAAGCATTGTACATATGTACTACATTTGATGGAATACTCTAGGCATGTAAAATTCTTCAAAAATAGTAAAGAGCAAAACAAGAAAAAAACAGAAGCACTAGAATTATATACTATGGCATAAACTAGTTGCAGATGGGAGGTCACATGGACCACTCAACTGGAAATATCTACACTCTGTGGCAGCCTTCTTATCTGACTCCAAAGGGACAGATAATCAAACAGGAAATCATGGTGGGAAATCAGAAAATTGAAGCATGCATTCATATCCTAAGCATTTCATTTTAGCTCAAAATATGAAATATTAATCAGTTAGCCAAGCTTTTGATGAGAAATCATAGCCTCCTCTTTGACTGACAGGAGTTTCATCTTGTTTGCTTGATTTCATGTTTCTGAGTTTGTAAACTTAAAGTACCCGTGTGAAGAAATCTGAGTGCAGAATCCACCTACATCTCTCATTTTTGCCGAACTTTTACAATGTCTTTAAGTAATTCACGTTTCTTCCAAGACACATACCTTAGACTTTATGGACACAAGGACTCTTTTTATTTATACTCATCTTTTGCTGGTTTTCACAATATTAAATAATGACATTCTAATAAGCACAAATGGCCTAAACAGGTTAAGGAAAAAATAAAACTTTGGATAAGCAAACAATTCAACCAGCTAGAAAAGAAGTACAGGACATAAACGAGAAGGGCCTTCTGGTGTTTTAAAGAAGGAAAGAAAGTAGAAACAAATCAGTTCCATCAAACGAGATGGCTCTACACTATTTAAATAGTAACAAAAAAGCATTAAGAATAGAAAGTATCCTGAGAATCACCTAGTACAGTTTTGCACCTGGAGTTTTGCACTCTTAAGACATTCAAAGCAGGCCAGGTTCAGTACTTTACACCTACATTACATCTCAGCACTTTGGAAGAAAGACATAGGAAGATCACTTGAGCTCAGGAGTCCGAGGCTGCAGAGAGCTATGATCATGCCTTTGCACTCCAGCCTGTGCAACAGAGTGAGACCACATCTTTTAAAAAATAAAACAAATAAAAATAAAAAATTCAAAGGAAACGAACACTTTCCCTAGTTGCAAAGAAGTCCACAGAAAATTCAACTAATTATCACAAATTCTTTTATATTTACCTCAATGCTTAATTGTCCTTAATGTCAGGAAAGACCTTCCTTTCTTTGACCCAAATGACTGACTAATTCAGTCCTATTTATTTAAGGTCTGTTTCAATAAAGATGAAGTACTGGGCTTCATGTGTACAAATGTGTTTTAAGTAAAAGGTTGCTTCAGAAACAACTGGTAAAAATTACATGAAATTAATCATTTTAATCAAAGAATTGTTTTTCATTATTTTAGCTTAAATTGAAGAGAACATCCCAATATCAAAAAGAACAAGAACAGCTATACAAATACTACTTACTATCCCCTAGGAGTCTAAAAATTATTTCAATCAAATAAGAACCTATAAAATAATTATATTTATTATAATTTTCCATGCCCTTAATAATGTAAGACTTCAATTACATAATTTCCATCTTGATATAATATAGGAGAAAACATTAATTAAGGAAACAGAATATACAAATCAGATCTTCTTGATTTACACAAGAGAGTGATCAATAATGAAATGAAACCAAAGGATGTAGTCAAGGAAATGGATAGAGAGAGACAAAAGAATCATCAACAGTGAAACACTGAAGGCTTCTAGGAAACAAGAAGCTTTATTTACAGGAGGACCCAAATAAAGTGAAGAACAGCAGAAGCCTGAAACGTCCGTGCAATATTTAACGGCTGTCAAAGGAAATGTACATATGATAAACAAGAAAGAGGCAGATCTCAAGCTGAAAGACAAAGTGAGCTTTTCTTACCAAAACAAGGAAAAGTTTTAAAGAAAGGAAAAAAAGGAAAGAAATCTCTAGAAATCAAGGGTACATGTCAAAAGAAACTATGGTTCCCATTATTAAGAACAGAAAAAAGGAGCTATATATCTGAATGCAAGCTGACTCCTTTCCCCCCACCACCCTAAAAATACCTGAGACCTGAGGGTGCCAATTTGCCTGTGCAAAGTATCGTGGGCAAAGAAAAACACTAGATGAAAAACATTAGCTTTGCAGATAGGATTGCTAAATTCCAAATACCTGGAAACCTTAACTCGAACTGAGGAAATAAATGCAAAACTTTGATATAAGAGGAATAAAAGCCTTTTCAAACAGTGAAAGAAAAACATTTTAACTTGAAAGATTTCTTTTAAAAGAAACCAGAAGGCAGAACATCAAGATCTGACTCAAGTACTTTCCACATAATGGTACTAAATATATTGCTAAATCAAATGTACCTAGAAGCAGGAGAGCAGTTCTTTCATGAAAAGAAATCCCCAATGCACTAAAAAAATTTTTAAAGTAAAATTTCAAAAGGTTTGGAAAAACTAATCATATTCCCTATGTAAATTTCGATTGAGGATGCTTCAAGTCTATGTGTAATCTGATAAATTGTTGGTGTTGCTATTGAGTATTGAAGATTCTTGCTTTTTATCAACAGGTTCCTTCATTTATTTAGGCACACAGTGAACAAATATTTATTGAACATCTACATGCAAAACAACCAGCTAGGACAAAAAGATACTGGTTTTAAAGAAAAGAAGTATAGTTGCCTTTACAGAGCTTATAATCAGGTAAGGGACTGAGGTACAACTAGAATTAGGCATTCTTACCATTAACATTTCACTATAAAGCACATACTCATGCACAACAGGAAGCAGGGCCTCTGCGAGTCCAGACATCCGCTTTTCAGTGGCCTTACAGCATCTGTCAATGCAGCTGGCAACATCTTTTAGAATATCAACCAGATCCTCTTCTGACGCTGACCACAGAATATGAACTGGACCATATTCTTTCATTTCATCAAAATATTCTAAAACAAATGACTTAATAAGCTCTTCAATATACAAAAGTTTTCAAAATACCTATATCACAGATAGCAAGAAAGGGACTTATTTCTCTCATTGTGCACATGTTGTTACAAAAGAACATAAGAAAACAGATATCATCCTACATTAAATCAACTGGCCATCACAGTTTGCCCAGGTCAGTCTTTGAATCACTACTGCCCAAGTGTAATCAATAATAACAATCCTTTTCATTGTCAAAAATGCCCTGGCTTGAAAAACAAATTACATGACCATCATATCTGTAATAGACTTCTGCCTACCACACTACTGTATCTTCTGAGTGCCTCATAGGCAACACGCCCTAAAAAAAACTTATCTTCTTTCTCTTCTTCTTCTGACTATATATTCCACTTAGTGGTAATTACTATCCAAAGATTTAAGCAAAAAATCAGGAGGGTCATCCTAGAATCATACTTATACAGAGCCAATCACCAATTCCAATACTTCTATATCTTAAACTATCCATCTACCTACCCTATGTACTTATCTTCACTTCTCTAACTGGTATGCCTCAAGGGTCTCCTAACTATTCTCCCTCCATTTTTGTCACAGTATAGAAACATTGTCCTGGCCAAGTGTGATAGCTTACGCATGTAATCCCCGCACTTTAGGAGTCTAAGGCAGGCAGATCATGAGGTCAAGAGATTGAGACCACCCTGGCCAACATTGTGAAACTCCGTCTCTACAAAAATACAAAAATTAACTGGGCATGGTGGCATGCACCCGTAGTCCCAGCTACTTGGTAGGTGGAGATAAGAGAATTGCTTGAACCTGGGAGGCAGAGGCTGCAGTGAGCTGAAATCGTACCCCTGCACTCCAGCATGGGAGACAGAGCTGGATTCCATCTCAAAAAATTAAAAAAATTGACTTTTTGTAGCTAAATTAGAATTAGTTAAATTAAATCTTTACCATTAGTCATCACTGTCTGCTTCTCTAGGTACAATGTGAAATTCTCTGCTTAAGATTTTAACTCAAGCCAAATTCCTTGCTCATTCATGGATATCCCATGATTTCGCTTAATAAAGCATTTGCACATATCCCTCTGCCTTGTTCTCCATTTCTATCACCTAACAAACTACTTCTAATCCTTTAAATTCCAGTTCAAATAAATCTCTGATTCTGTTCCAAAGGACTCATAGTTGCTTTTGTTCTCAATGAGCCTATCATAATTTTATACTTCTATTAAAGCATTACCCCACTGTATTATAGATGCCTGATAACCCAAATGCTCTTAGGCCGCATACTCCTTAAAACAGGGACTGGCCCGGCGCGGTGGCTCACACCTGTAATCCCAGCACTTTGGGAGGCCGAGATGGGTGCATCACGAGGTCAGGAGATGGAGACCATCCTGGTTAACATGCTGAAACCCTGTCTCTACTAAAACTATACAAAATTGGCCGGGGTGGTGGTGGATGCCTGTAACCCCAGCTAATCTGGAGGCTGAGGCATAAGAATCGCTTGAACTCAGGAGGCAGAGGTTGCAGTGAGCTGAGATGGCACCACTGCACTCCAGCCTGGGTAACAGAGTGACACTCCAGCTCAAAAAAAAAAAAAGAAACAAACAAACAAAAAACAGGGACTGAGTCTTATTAATGTGTTTGATAAATATTTTCATATCAATGAAAGAATGCATACATGAGTAACCAAAGACCATTCAGTGTTTGATATACTATGTAATCAAAAATGTGGATTTCATTTTAAAACGTGAATATTTTTACTTTCACTTAATTTTCAATGACATATAGCTTTTTGCAGTAGAAAATTTACAAGCAGTGAGCTTTTTTTGTTCACTATCCATATAAATACAATTAAATTCTCTATATTTAACCATCTTACAAATCATTAGAATTTGCTGACATGTCATATTTCCCTAAATTAAACTATTAAAACTTTAAAAGTTTGTATCAAAAAGTTTAAAATATAAAATTTAAAAACAATGAGATATTAGATGCTACCTAATGAACATTTAATCACCTCTGTAATCCTTCCAGACTCCACCCTCCTAGCTTAAGCTTGTCTTTATGTAAAATAATGACCACAATGAACTAATTTCTAGAAAAGAAAATTTTCCACTTTCTTTTCTCAATTTGTGTATATGTCAATGCCTGTTATTAAACCTAAATAATATTTATGTTTATATGCAAAGCTTTGCTAAAATTCTAAACTGTGCTTACATACCAATTGAATCACATCTGTATGCAAACATTTAACTAGCTGCACTGTAATCTGTCTGTTAATATATATATTTTCCAATTAGACTGTGAGCTTAACAGGTACCATCTTAACTACTCTTTGATAATCACTGATAGCTTATAAGGCTCTTAATTGCCAATAGCTTCCAGAGATCTCTTTGAATTGCTATACTACCTAACTATGCATCCAGAATCTACTTAATAGAAGAACTAGAATCACAGAACCTAGTTACAATAATTCGCTTCTTCAGATTTTTTTTTTTTACAAAGAGACAAATAATAAATATGAGGGCAAACCAAAGAGGTTTAAAACAAATTATTATACTACATTCAGTCACTACAATAATCTCATCAGGTGTCAATGCATGAAAAAGAAGGCAGAAAAGGGGCAAAGAATATTCAGTTATAATATTTTTTCTATATCTCTTTTCAAACCAATCAATTCTTAATAAAGCACATTTTCCTACACCATTCCAAATGTTATACTCATTATCATTAAACAAATTTTAACTGAGTACTTATTATGTTTGAACACTGTCTGGATACTAGAAAAAAAAACTTTCCCAGCTTATCCTGATGGGCAGTACAGTTTCGTAGAGCACAAGTAACAAATAAGCCATCAACTTAGGGACTTTTTGTTTGTCTTTAAGTAGTTCTTCATCTCTAATAACAACTTATATTCGGCAATTATTTGCTGACTCAGTTATCTATTTTTATTGCAATTAGAAAATTAGGGAAAAATCATCATGCGATTAGAATTAGAAAAAAAATCATAAACTCTGATTTATGAACTAAAAAAAAACAGAGAGAGAATAGGGAAAGAGGCAGATTTTTCAATTCATAAATTCTCCCATACTTTGACAGGCTTAATACAGCATATCTTTTCCCTCCAGAAAAAAATAATTACTAGAAAATGTGAAAACACTCTTTCCTGAAACATCACTTCTTTGATTCTAAGCTCTGTTCCATGTTGAATACAAACTTCATACCACTACATCCACAATCTTAATTAAATTCGGGCTTATTTTACCACTATCTTCCATGAATGGGAAGTAGAGTAGCTAGAGATTGGTGAAAGCAAAAACGCAGACTACCTTTAAAATCATTTAGGAATCAGAAATGGCCACCACATGGCAGGGAATAAGCCATGCTTTGAAGCTGACTTTCTAACTGAATGCTATAGGTATAACGGTGTAGTTGCTATACTACACCAACATACGTGAAGATTCATCAGAAACTGAACAACTTTGAAACCACATTTCAGTAATTCTACTTACCCCTTTCTTCCTTATAAATTCTCTGAGATATTTTATCTATCAAATTTATTTTCTGGCTAAATAGTTCAATAAAGTTATTCATTTCCATGAACTCCTCTGGGCGGTTTTTAACTCCTCTCATTGAGGACGCAACAGCTCTGACTGTTTGTCCCATCCTGCTTAGCAATCCAGGACCTTGCTTTTTGTGAGAAGAGAGTTCCTAGAAACAAAAAAATGAAGTATCTCTGGTGAAACAAGTCGCAATATTCCAAGATTCAATACAAAAAGAAACCTAATTAAGAGAATAAAATTAAGATAAACTTGTTTCGTAGGCATCAGTCTTTTTAATGTTAGCTTGAAGCAGATTAGTTTTATTAAGGTACAAGTGTCTTCTTTAAGTGGCAGCCTCCTCGATAATATTCCCTTTCATAGTACTCATGTAAAGCAGGTATATAGTCTTTCCACAGACCATAAATCTTTAAAAGAACAGGGTTTAACAGACAGAATAGTGCTCAGTGAGATATAAGAGAAGACAAGGAAAATATGACATGCCATTTATAACAGGAATGTAATGGAAAATGATTGAGAAAGATTTCTCATGGCCTAAGTTATACTCGGAAAAAGAAAACTAGGAAACTTCATTAATTCTTTGGGTGTAATAGTAGCTAACATTTATTGAGAGTTTAATATGTTCTGGGCACTATACTGACATTTTTGTATACATAATTCACCATAAATATATGAGGTAAGTTTTATTATTTTCCTCATTTTACGGAAGAAAATAGAGGCACCAGGAAGTTAAGTAACTTGCTCAAGATACCAGAGCAATTAAGTGATAGAGCAAGAACTGGAATCCTGGAAGTCTGATTCCAGAGGCTTCACTATTAAGCACTAACTTGCTTTGCCTCCTTAAAGTCATTAGGATAGTTTGTAAATAGACACTACCTGACCATAGTGCTTCAACCAAATGAAGTGGGTAAACTGTGACACCACCTTCACTGGCTGGCTGGCTATACAGAAAATGTTTAATAAAATATGTAACTAGTTATTTCATACTTAACCTAGGAGGGACAACTATAGACTTGCAAAATCAATAGAAGAAATGCTATAAAAGAATACACCACACGCAAACACATCCCTTTAGAAGTATGGCATAAAAGAACAAATAAAAACAAAAAAGGACAAGGTATCCTGATAACAGTTGTGGCTCTTGATGAAACACAAGCTTGGAATCAAATAAAATACTACTGACTACCTAAACTACAGATAAAAATATGATATATTATTTACCCAAATATTAAATAGCACATTCTATCTTCCTCCAGGTTTCCTTTCTTGAATATCTTACAGAAAATAATATATACAAAGTAAACTTGTTTATTTCCAATTCAGTGTGATTTTTTTGTGTGTGCAAATAATAACAGATGCCATCCTTGACCAGGCAACACATCCATCCAAGAGTGCTACGGCCCCATTTGATAGAGTAAACATTATCAGAGACAGCACACATCACAACCGGCAAGCTGTTATTGAAACTGTTGACTGTGGAGAATATTTCTAACACTTCTAAGGTTCTTAAGTAAGGCCACATATTCATTTCACATAAGTCACAAAGGGCTTCCATAGAGCAGGACTGTCAAGAGTGAAACAAACAACTTTTTAGTTTCTATCACTGGCAACAACTGAGACATATAAAACTCAACATTTTTCAGTACTGTTTAATATTGACCCTTTGTCCTATCTGGTATCTTTCTTGTTGAGTTATAGCTTTACAGAATAAAAAACAAAAATGGATAAGGTTTCTGTATTAGAAATTAGACACTCCCCCACTTAATTAAAGGAAAAGGAGATTATCTATCCATCCATCCATTCATCCATCCATCCATCCATCTCCATTCATCCATCTGTCCATTCAATAAATACTTTTATCCTAACTTTAAAAGTCCTGACCCATTATTACTCAAAATAAAGTTCATCCTTGAACAATACAGGTGCGACCTGAGCAGGTCCACATATGTGGACTGTTTTTTTTTCGAGACAGCGGCTCGTCCTGTCGCCCAGGCTGGAGTGCAACAGCACCATCTCAGCTCACTGCAACCTCTGCCTCCCAGGTTCAAGTGATTTTCCTGCCTCAGCCTTCCGAGTAGCTGGGATTACAGACATGTGCCACCATGCCCAGCTAATTTTTGTATTTTAGTAGAGATGGGGTTTCATCATGTTGGCCAGGATGGTCTCGATCTCTTGACCTTGTGATCCACCCACCGCAGCCTCCCAAAGTGCTGGGAATACAGGCGTGAGCCACTGAGCCCGGCCACATGTGGACTTTTTTCAATAAAAATATTGGAAAATTTTTTTGAAATTTGTGACAATTAAAAAAAACACAAAAAACATAGCCTAGAAATATAGAAAAAACTGAGAGAAAGGTATGTCATGAATGCACGAAATATTTGTATATACTAGTCTATCATTTATTATCCTAACATATACATCTATTATAAAAAGTTAAAATTTATCGAAACGTATGCACATATTTTGGCTCACATGCCACCATTTGCAATTCAGAGAAATGTAAATAAAGATGCAGTATTAAATCATAACTGCTTAAAATTAACTACAGTACACACTGTACTACTGTACTCTTTTTGTAGCCATCCTGTTGCTATTTGTGGCGAGCACAAGTATTGTGAATATCCACTTAAAACGCCATGTGATGCTAATCATCTCCGTATGAATAGTTCATCTCTCCAGTAAATTGGGTATAGCAGTAAAAAGCAATCTCTTGTGGTTCCCATGCACTTTTTTATTGTGTTTAGTGCAATACTATAAACCTGGAATAATACCATGGGACCCATATGAAGTGCCACTAGTGATGCTGGAAGTGTTCCCAAGAAGCAGAGAAAAGTCGTGGCTTATAAAAAAAGTTGAATTGCTTGGTAAGTACCATAGATTGAGGTCTGCCACCATCATTGCCCTCCGTTTCAAACCGACAATTCATCTTGTAAACAGACAACATAAATCTTATGGTATCAATGAATACCGTAGAATACTGTAAGTGTATTTTCTCTTCCTTGTGATTTTCTTAAATAATATTTTCTTTAGGTTACTTTATTGCAAAAATACAGTATATAATATATAAAAGATATAAATATGTGTTAACCAACTGCTTATGTTATAGTTAAGGCTTCCAACAAAGAGCAGGCTACTAGTAGTTCAGTTTCTGGGGAATTAAAAGTTGTATTTGGATTTTCAACTTCATAAAGGGTTGACTCCCCTAATCCCCATGTTGTTCAAGGGTCAACAATAGTGTCAAAGAAAGAAATATATTTATATCTGTTCATCATTTGCTATTTATGCAAGAAACACCGACATTAAAACAAACTTTACCAACAAAGTGTGTGTGTGTGTGTGCGCACGTGCGCGCACACATGCACATATATATAGGAAGAAGATACAAGACTTCCGTAATACTTATATGTAGACTTGACACTGGGTTATATCTGAAGGATAACTCTCCAGTGTTTCTGAAAAATTCCATCTCAATTCAAGTATGCCACTGCCTGATTTGTAAAGGTAGACAAGAGGAAGAATACAAAGATACAGACACCCAAAGACTGTATAAATAAAAATTAGTTACCCAAGCTTGTGCAGTGAGAAAAATTTTGAAGTCTTCATTAAATGTTAAAGTTGGATGATCAGCAATTCGGTTCAAAAATTTATGTAAAGCTTTCCTGCGTGTCTCAATGAAGTCATCATTAAAGCGTTCCACCATTCCTTTTACCATAAACTTTTCTGGCAATGGCTAAGGCAAAAAGAAAATAAAAAAGGTATCTGAGTATTGTGTGTCACAGGTTTATAAGGAATTCTATGTCTTTCCCTTTTGGAAGACTAGTTGAACATCTAACTATTTCTTATAAAAATAATTTTTAAAAATTCACAATGTTGGATCCAAAAAATGAGAAATCATAACATATTATGAAGAATTTTTTTAAAAATGTGTGTATAGGTTAAAACATTTAGAAATAATGTTCCTAAGATAAATGAATTACAGTGAACTTAAGGTCTGAAATTAGGTTTTGGGCATTATAAAAGACTCATTAGAAAATTGGTAGTTATTCTATGGAAAAAAATTTTGCAAACTTACTGGAATAATCAGAGTGGGGTGTGCTTCTTCCAGTTTTCCCTTCAACCAAAGGAAATCTTGATACCGTCTCCTAACTTCAAATTCACTGGAGTCAAATTCCCCACGAGACGTCTGAAGAAAGTAGGAGAAAATAATAGCACATGCAATAGAAGATAGAAGATATTTGCCTAATGTTATTTTAGACATCGTGAAATAAATGAGTCTCTGAGAAAAATTAACAAATCCTAATTATTCAGTGTTCGTCAGCCTGTAATTTTTTTTTGTCATCTATTCATGTAGCAGATGAAACAAAGCAAACTTTCCAGTATTTCCAGAAAGAAAGCAAATATCATACTTAAATTTAAAATCCAAACTGAAAAATCTGTCTTACAACAACCATCTGCCTTCCACAAGATTTTAACTACTATTATCTTTGGCATGACTTTCTTGCTAACAAGAAAGTGTGTTCTGAATTTAGGTTTCAAATATATTTCTTTTCTCAAGATGATTAGAATTCAGAATTTGAGGAAAGTCCTATTTTTGCAATTTGGAAAATAACCTGAATGTAACTGAGAAAAATGTTGTCTTGGAATTTGCTCAAATGAATTGCTGTGCTAGGATTTGCTTTTGGTATATGAAAGTTCTAACATTTTACAAAGTGATTTTACCACTGTTTTAAAAGATGTAATTAATAGACATTTGATGTGAAAAGAAAATCTTCCTGTCATTTCTCAAGTAACTTTATTTTCAGTTATATGCCTAAACTTCTAAAAATTAAGCAAATACATTAAAATATCTGTTCTCAACAAACCAAAAATCCATGCCAACACATATGACAAGAAGAACATAGGTACAATACCAACCTCATTTCTATTGCCTGAGTCCCAAGTCAAAGACAAAAATATGAATTATCTAATGCATATTCACTTCTCATAAGAAAACAGTCACTCACATCAATACCTTATTTAACTGAATTTTTGCATATTAAAAATTACATGCAGAATGTTTAGGCTGAGATATTCCGGCAGAAGTAAAGATGGAATAACACACTGCAAATATATTTCACACTCACCAGGAATATCTATCACTCACACAGATGGACACAATTGAAAAATTAAACAGTCCAAGTCATAAGATGCAATCTTCATTGTCATAAAATAAGGTCCATGAAAGCTGTACTTTCCAAAGTTAATTCTCTTAAAATGAATGTTCAGAATACCATATAATGTCTCTTTGTACGACATTCCCTTTATAATGGGAAAAAGTGGGGGCAAATGAAATGCAGAAGTCTAAGAAATTAAATGTTTGCAAAACACTACAAAATCTTAGCTATTATGCAAAATGGTTAAATGTTCACAAAACATTACAAAATGTTAGCTATTATGCAAAATGGTACAAGATACAGAAATGGTAAAAACAGGAAAACTAAATCTAGTACCAGCACAGTTTAACAATATAAACTGGTTGGTGTGTGTATGTCCATATGCAAATGGACACATGCATGTACACATACATATGCACCCAAAACATGGTTTACAGCAACTCACTAAAAAGTATTACTGAGTACCTCCTTGTGCCGGGTACATATGTACAGGTCCACTACCAATTTCTCAGAATATAAATTGGCATCATGAACAATAAAGCACTCAAAAAAAAAAAAAACCCAGCAGTTAAAATAAGATTGAAATAAGATTGAGCTGTATATGTCCTCAAGAATGTCCAACATTTTAAGTAAACACAAAACAATCTGGTATAAATTCCAGCAAGAAGATATAAAATCAAGTCAAATAATTGGTTCAGCCTATCCTCATTACTCTGTAATTGACTCAAAAGAATTCTCTAACATACTGTAATAGAAGAAGAAAACAGAGGATACGTGCAAGTATGGAGGAGAATATGTTCTTCCTACTCTTAAGATTTCATTCTTCTCCTGAAGGGTTATAAGAGATACATATGTAAGAATGTGATGACAAAAACAGTCATTATCGGCTAGGTTTGGAACAAGATTAATTTCTCTACAGCAAGGATTAGAATAATTTTCTCCTCTTAAGTGAACGAATTTGGTCATTATAAGACGCCAGTACTCAGTGGCTTACTCCTGTAATCCCAGTACTTTGGGAGGTCGAGGCAGGCAGATCATGAGGTCAGGAGTTTGAAACCAGCCTGACCAACATGGTGAAACCCTGTCTCTACAAAAATACAAAAAATTAGCCAGGTGTGGTGGTGTGCACCTGCAATCCAGGAGGCTGAGGCAGGAGAATTTCTTGAACCGGGGAGGTGGAGGTTGCTGTGAACTGAGATAGCACCACTGCACTCCAGCCTGGGCAAAGGAGCAAGACTCCATCTCAAAAAACAAGAAAACTGGGTTTGATGACGTATCTCCAACCTAGAAATATCATATATTTTATAAAGTGCATTTGTAGTACAAATAATGCTTCTAACATAGAATACAGTTTTCCATTGAAGCAACATTGAAAATGGTGGCCAATTTTTCATGTTGGACCATAAAAGCTTAGGGACTTGAAGTTTAGTAATAATGAACTTGTGTGATCTATACCCCCAAATGCATTCATTGCAAAAATAACAATCTTCAGTCAAGTATGAACAGTTATTCTAAACTGAGAATTTAGAAAAATTTTTTTGAGGGAAAATGAATTTTAATAGTCAGTTCAGCCAATCAAGAGCACAGCTTAACCCCTAACTATATACTGACAGGCATTTATAGGTTTGTTTTCACAAAGAGGAAGTGGAAGGCAAGTCCCTTGTTCAATCTCAGTTCTTACTCCTCTATGTACTAAGAGAACATGCATCTCTAGATCTCCAGAAGAGAAAATACATCTTCAGAACAGTCACTTCCAATATGCTAACCTAGACAATAAAGGGTAATTTCCCATAAAAAGAACAGACACCAGGAATGTGGTCTTCCTGATACAATCATTTACAGTTGGATCATTCTTAAGTATTCCTAAATAGGTGATTGTCAGTGTACATATGTGTATATTCATTTATCCTTATAACCCTTAGTGTCCATGAATATAAATATTTACAAAACTAAGACTTTTCCAGGGAAGCCATCTTTCAATCTCCAAATTAGATGGTGTATCTCATGCTCACAGTATCCAATATTTTTCCTTTAAAATATTTATATCTATAAAGAAATAACTTAATATATGATATGGCTGGGCTGTGTCCCCACCTCAATCTCACACTGAATTGTAATAATCCCCATGTGTCAAGAGCTGGGCCAGGTGAAGATAACTGAATCATAGGGGCAGGTGTCCCATACTGTTCTCATGGTAGTGAAGAAGTCTCGTGAGATCTGATGGTTTTACAAGTATGAGTTCCCCTGCACAAGCACTCTCTTGCCTGCTGCCATGTAAGATGTGTCTTGCTTCCCCCTTGCTTTCCACCAAAACTGTGAGCCCTCACCTCCAGCCAAGTGGAACTGTGAGTCAATTAAACATTTTTCTTTTATAAATGACCCAGTGTTGGGTATGTCTTTATTAGCAGCATGAGAACAAACTAACACAGTATATAATTGTTTAATATCATCATACATACACACATCCCTTCCTCAGAGTGAAAACACCAGGAAGACAGAAAGTTCATTTTGTCAAACCTATCCTTATTACTGATGTATTCTTAATAGATAAGCACAATACCTGGAACATAAGGGGCACTTAATAAAAGCTTGTGGGATAAATAAATGATAAGTGAATAAGAAAAGGCTACTTGATAACATAATACACCTCTACTATTTATATATCAGCAATATATATTTCTGTATATATAGTCTATATACTATGATACAGTAAAAGTAATGAGAAGTAGAATGAAGGAAGGTAGTTTTTAACAGTTAAACTGAAAGTTTACCATATCCATACCTAAATGCACAAAAATACAATAGAAAAAAATGTATACTATGAAAGTAAACTGTGGATTTAAATCTCAGCTCAGCCCTTTAACAAGCTACTAAGTTTCAGTGTCCTCATGCATGAAATGGGGGTAAACCATAATATCTATGTTTATGGATTATGGATTACTATGAGCCTAAATGAGTTAACATGTAGAAACTGGTTAGAATATTACTTGGCACAAAGGAGTCACACAGCAAATATTCTCTAGTTTATACACTTTAATATTATTATTACCACCACTATTACTACTTCTCTAAGACCAGTCCATTTAAAGTATGTTGTAACAAGAACAGAAAATCAAACACCGCATGTTCTCACTCATAGGTGGGTGTTGAACAATGAGAACACATGGACACAGGGAGGGGAGCATCACACACTGAAGTCTATGTGGGGGGACTAGGGGAGGGACAGTGGGGGGGTGGGGAGTTGGGGAGGGATAACATGGGGAGAAATGCCAGATATAGGTGATGCAGATGGAGGCAGCAAATCACACTGCCACGTGTGTACCTATGCAACAATTCTGCATGCTCTTTACATGTACCCTGGAACCTAAAATGTAATAAAAATATATATATAAATAAAAATAAAAAAAATAAAGTATGTTGTAAACATGGAAAACTCAGAAGAACTGTACGTCTGTGATCAGAATGAATTTCATAAGGTTTTAGAAAGAGTATCTTTCTGAGAGACCCAAGTGATGGGAAAATAATTCAGTTTCACAACTTATTTGCTAGGATGGATAATGACAATAGATAATTATAACAGTAGTAATAGGAGAAATCTGGCTCTACTCCTAGCAGTATGCCTGTATTAACATATTCAATTTTCATAAAGACTTTATGAGATTATCACTGTTATCCTATTTATAAATAAGGAAACTAATATAGAGAGGTTAATTAAATTGTTCACAACACACAGCAAGGAAGGGGAGAAATCAAGATGCAACTTCATGTTGTCTTGCTCTATCACATCTTGATACAGCCAAGATAATTCCTTCACTCATTTCATCAACAAAATAAATTGTTTACTTATTATGTCCTAAGAATTACGTTTGGAAGTATGGATAACTTAAAATATAGTTATCTTCCTTGAGAAACTTACAAACTCACTGAGAATAAATACAAATAAACATAGCTATCTATTCAAATACAGGTAGACAGCAATTACTGAACACTTACCATGTGTTAGGCACCTTACTAAGTGGGGTTTGCATTGATTATTTATTCAACTGCAATCCTACAGAAGTGAGTTCTATTATCTCAGTTTTATAGATTTAAAAAAAACCCAGCTTAGTTGGATTAAATATATGCTTTTGATGTTTTGCTGTATTGACTCTAATGTTTCACATTCCTTAAGAGTTCAACAGAACAGTATGAGAAAACAGAGGAAGAATGACTATTTCAGCCAAGGGACAGTAACAACTAGAGAAGTCTTCACAGGAATCTAACATTTTGAGTTGTACATTGAAAACAACATGATTTCTTTCATCTAAGAAGTGGATGGACACAGCAAACATAAGGAAAAGTATGTGCAAAGTTATGAGAGCAAGAGATCCCCCAAATACTCAGAAAACAGAAGCAGCTCTACATGAGTAGAGCGCAAGGGTCCCAAATGTGAGGTGTAAGAAATAATTCTTCAGGGTAAGTTGGCACCAGACTGAGAAGCCTCTTTATATGTCATACAAGAAAGTCTGCACTTCGTTCTGCCTGATATCAGGGGCCAAGAAAGGATTTTAAGAATTCGAGTGAAGAAATCAGATACATATATTTTCAGGAAATATAACCAATAGTAGTGTGGCAGTTTCATTGTAAGAAGCAATTAAAGGAACACAGTTCAGAACTTTTTTTGGCTTAAAAAAAGAGACGCACTTTTACATTTATGAAGTGTAAATGTCTAGGGTGAGGCTTTACAAACAAAATATTATAAAGAAAATTCTTTAAAAATGCTGTTAAATAAAGGAATTAAAATATAGATTATACTAGATCCTTGCTTAATTGTGTCTGAGGTAAACTGTCTTTACAGCGCTTTGCCCTAAGATTAAAGAGATCTGTGTTCTACATCTACTTTGCCCTTGAATTACTGTACACATAACAGTATCTCATATATGAGACAAAGTGGCCACCTGCCCCACTTTGGAAAACAAATGGTATTATATTTTATAATCTTCCGAAGAAATCCTAAAACAAACTATTGTGTCCTATTAAACTATTTTCTTTTTTTATTAACAACTTGAGGCCCATCTTTTCCAAAGGTATTTCTTAATAATTTTTTTAAACTGAAAACCTAGATGTTCTTATTCTAAGAAGTATAGCTGCGGTAAAATGAGTGACTATTTCTCAAGTCAATTTTAATTTCACAGAACAAGTGAAGGACAGATAAGATGCAACATCCTAGCCAAAAGGTTTGAAAAACTAAACGTCAATTTAGCTAAGATCCTGGAATGTTGAGAATTACAATGAACAAGAGGTACTTACTTCCAAAACTTCAAAAAACGCATCTATATTCAAGAAAACATTCAATCAACATTTACCTTAGTAATAATCCTATATGTAATAAAAGTTTCTATTGTAGTGACGTGACTTTCAGGTTCATCAACTGTGATGAAGAGATCCTTTAAATCTGGTTCATCCTCAAACTTGATTTGGTTTATCATTGATAAAGGAGATGTTGGCATCATAGGGCTGAAGGAGTTCATATCCATCAATGAGGCATCCTAAGAAATAAAACATTCAAAAATGAATGTTGATAGAAAAAATTAAACTTCTAATTATAGATGTTATCAATATTAATGAAATATATCAAGAACAAAAAGGATTATTGGACTTTTAGTTAAATGTGATATATTAAACATGTATTTTTACCTGTTTCCTCTTGAAAATCCCACCCAAATGATAGTAAAGAAAGAAACAAATGAAAAGTACAAACCATCAAGGATGGCTTTCGTTTGAATGTTTCTGTTCTCACCAAATGTCATGCTGAAACTTAATCCTCAATGCAACAGTATTAAGAGGTGGATCCTTTAAAGGTGATTAAGTCGTAAGGGTAGAGCCCTCATAAATGGTACTAACCGCCTTATAAGAGGGCTGTAGGGAACTAGCTAGTGCCTCTTCTGCCCTTTCACCTTATGTCATGTAGGGACACAGCAAAAAGACACCATCTTGGAAGCTGAGAGCATCCCTCGCCAGACGCCAAAACTGCCAGCACCTTGATCTTGTACTTCCCAGCCTCCAGAACTGTGAGAAATCCATTTCCATTATTTATAAATTACCCAGTCTCAGATATTTTGTCATAGTAGCACAAATGGTCTCAGGCAAGTGTAAGAAGAAAAAGCTATAGTAAGCGATATGTTTCAACTACTTTTTGGAAACTGGAGATCTGATCATCAAGTGGTAACTAAAATAGCAGTGCAGAGAAAACTGAAAAGTAGTCTAGAAGAGAACAGTAAACTGGAAAGAAGCAAGGATATTTATGATGTAGAATGCCAGAAAGCCTCAAGAATTGGAGCCACCAAGAACCTGTGGACATACAGGTTGTGACAGACCAAAAACCAAACAACTGGTTATTAAGAAGATCTAATACAACAAAAAAGAGTTAGAACTTCAGATTCCCTCACCTACCTATGCAATCAGGTAACTTTCCCACCTGAATTTGGCAGAACACCGGAAGTTTACTTTCTGAAAGGTCTGAACTCAAGAGCATCCAGTAGGATGGAGGAGAGGTCCTGTGAAAATATAGATATCAAGTGAAAGTCCTGCATACCAGACCAAAAGACATTCAATCCTCCTCACCTGGTCCCAAGAGCATCGGCAGGAAGCTACAACTCCCACCCCATCACGGTCCACTTACGATGTTATTAAAGAAGTATATGATCAACTAGCTAGCTTACAAACAACAGAAATTTATTTCTCACAGTTCTAAACTAGGAAGTCCAAGATCAAGATACCAGCAGATTCAGTGGTCTGGTGAGTGCCCACTTTCTCGTTTACAGAACAGCTTCCTCTTACTATAATCTCACATGGTAAAAAGGGTGAGGGTCTGTCTTGGGTCTTTTATAAGGGCACCAACCCTAATCATGAGAGTTCCACCCTCATAACCTAATCACCTCCCAAAGTCTCCATCTCCTACTATCATCACCTTGGCAATGAGCATTTCTATATATGAATTCTGGGTGGATACAAATATTAATACTACAGCACCCATCAAAGTTGGAAGTTTCCTCTCTTAGCTTATCTTGGAGAAAAACTGACAGCTGGGGTCCCCTAATTCATTTGGTTATGAATTACATAACCACCCTACATTGAAGCCCCTACCATGCCGCAGAATGTCTACTCTGCTTTTATTATTTGGTGTAAAGCCACAAACAAACCAAAACAGAAGATTAGAGGAAGCAGATAGAACAGAACAGAAACACTTTTTAAAAACTATGAAATCACCAGAAAGATAATAGAAAATATTAAATCCATGAATGAAACCATGCTGTTTTTAGAAAGAATATTCAGAGAACAGCAACAACACCAACCAAAAAAGAGACTCATGAAAATTAAAATATGATAGCAATATAAAAACGCAACAGAAGGTTTGAAAACCAGAGCTCAAGAACTGTCCCACTATGTGAACCAAAAGAACAAGAGATGGAAAATGAGAAAAGATTTTTTTAAAATGAAAGGATCCAGGCAGGCAGTGCCAGAATAAAAGGAATTCCAGAAAATGAGAAAGAAAAATATCATTGACATAAAGTGTTTTCAGGTTGATAGGGCTTGTCAGGTCTCCCCAAAATGAACAGGACACTGGTTGGATAGTTAGTACTCCTACAAGCATCCATCACCATGATATTTGATAATGCTAAAGATTTTTTAATTTTTGAAAGATTTAAGAAAGAATGTAAGTAAAATAAAAGAGGAATCTGAATCTGGAGAATCAGAATGGCATCAGAGTTGTTTATTTATTTATTTATTTATTTATTTTTAATTGCATTTTAGGTTTTGGGGTACATGTGAAGAACATACAAAATTGTTGCCTAGGTACACACGTGGCAGTGTAATTTGTTGCCTTCCTCCCCTTCACCTATATCTGGCGTTTCTCCCCATGCTATCTCCCCGC